>JAUBNY010000372.1:480614-495972 GCA_032275445.1 Crypturellus soui | reverse complement strand
GCCCAGAGAGGCTGTGGAGTCTCCTTCTCTGGAGATCTTCCAAACCTGCCTGGATGCCGCCCTGTGCCACGTGCTCTAGGTGTCCCTGGTTGAGCAGGGGGTTAGACTAAATGATCTCCAAAGGTTCCCTCCAGCCTTAATCATTCTTTGATTAATGAATTGACCATTGATAAGTAACAGGGCTGGGGATGACAGATAGGGTCATTGCAGTTGCTGTGGCTTTTGCTACCTCATTTTTGTATACATGCCCTGGATTTGCATAGAAGCAAATACATGAACCACATTTGTGGCTGAAGTCTTAAAAGTTCTATTAAAATGTCACAGCTAGGTTTCAGGTTTGAAGGTCGCCTTAACTGCTCAGGTAGTTTCATAGCTTCTGCAAGCCCACAGCGGCAGGAAGCCAACAGTACACAGTGCGATATGTAGAAGCTTCCCCATTAGGAGCCTGAAAAGTGACTTTAAAATAAGTACGTACTGCTGGATTTGTAACTCAACAGCGTGTGATTTGGGATCCAATTCAGGTGGCCCAGATATATGATCTGACTCAGTGTTAAGGAGAGCCTGGGTGAGAGCCTTTGATTCATTGTGTTGCTCTGTTGCCCTACAGCAAATCACTTAGCTTGTACGCTGCAGTTTCGTATCCTTCCCAGAGTTTAATGTTTGTGCAGCATTTGGGGGATTTATAGCCATGTTCTATCTTACGCTGATGCAAAGAGTTGAGAAAGTATCTGTGCATCTGTTAAAAGTGACTTTTGTAGGTGAGATAGAGGAAAAATAAAGCTTGTGAATAATATTTTATTGTTCGTTACTATCCTTAAAATTTTTTTACGAGTTATCTTGTGTCTCTTTCTACCTTAATTCTATTCTTGTTTGATATATCTGTCATTAATTATAATGTAGATTTTTCCATTTAATTTCTGTCCTGATCTCTAATTAATCTTACTTAACAGTGTAATTTTGTCTTCATGTTCTCATCTGTTTTGTGTAAACTGTGGCCTAAACATTTACACATACCATGGTGCTTTTAAATGAAAATAAAATCGTGGCCTTTTGCCACATGTTGAAAAGATGCAGATTTTATTTAACCAATGTAAAAGATTCTTCCTGTTTTAACTAAGCTCTGTGGTGCATTCTCATCTCTAGAGAGTTGCTTTTGTCTGTCTTAAGAAACTTTAGAGCAGTAGTTTAGCTAAAGGATTTTCTTCCAGTTTATAACTGGGTTTTGTTTGTTTATTTCACCACAAGATATATTTCCATATTTCTCTGGAAATGGAAAAAAAAATGCCAAAAAGGATAGCTGATAGGGGTCATAGCTGTTAGTAAGTGGTAGGCATGCCCCTTATATCTTGTCAAGAGGTACATGATTTCACTGTGAACTTCTGCCTTCTCCCTGACAATAACAAGGTATCTGACTGTCTTTTGACCCCCAAAGAGGTGGGTTTTTTTTTTTTGCTTTATTAGGAAAAACTGTGGGTTAGTGAAACTGCATATAGTCTACATACCACGTTAAAATGAATGCTGAAATTTCAGTGTCAAATATTTGAGGCTTAAGAAAAGAAGATCTGAGGAAACTGACTTTAGAGTGAACTTTCGAGTTAATTTGTGTCAACCAGCACGAGGCATAATCTATTTCTATGTTTGTACTTAAACTTGAGGTAAAAATACCCCATTTTCATGGCCTTTGGAGCTTTTTTCTCTTTTACTTGGTGGTAGTGTGGAATGTGGCTGTTACTCCTGCAAATTACACTCACAACTAATTTATAGCTAAATATTCTTTTTTAGGTCATCTTTGCTTAGCAACATCCCTTTCAAGATGTCCTTGGAAACTTTGTGTGATGGAGAAAACAGTGTTTGTAAATCAAGGAGTGTTGCCACATCCTGTTCATTTATGTTGTTTAATACTTTTTATGTCACTCTTTTTGAGAAAGCCAACACACTAAGTTGCTCCAGTTTGCTGCAAGATGTAGGTACAGATGAACAGAGCCCTGATCTTTGGAGTGTGCTTACCATGTCAGTGTAGGTTGTTTATGCAGGTCAGTAGCACCTGCATGGTCGTCATGGATCCAAGCAGCAAGTAGTTTTCACATTCCAAAATAACCTGGAATTAAAGGAAAAAAAGAAAAAAAAATAGTTCCTTAGTTACTTGGAACTAAATACACTTAGTTCTCTTTGTGTGCAGAGAAGAGCTACAGTTCTCTATAACTTCTGTGCTGTGGAAGCTCCGATTTGCATTTTCCCTTTCATTTAGTTGCTGGGAAATCAACTATCTCACAGCCGTATGCTCAAAATCTAAATGTGGTGTCATAAATCTGTATTGCCATAAACCCTGTGTGAACTTTGTGCTGCACAGAATTAACCTTTCAAACACCATGGACAGTTATTTCTGTATTTACCTTGTTCTACTTCAGATCCCTTCATTTTAAAGGGATCTGTGTCCATTTTCTGATGGTACATGTGGAGTGGTTTTTGCAACATCCAGGCTGGGAAATGCATTCTTTGTGTTTCTGGGCATGTATTTCCCTATAAATGTTTACACAGGGTTGTGTTAGTGTGCTCTTTATGCAAGGCAGGTTGAGATGGACTTTATGGGAGGGTCACTAAGAACACAGGCCTGTTGCATGGGCATGATAGGGCTGTGATTGACCTTCCTAGGAACGGAATTCAGGCCTCTAAGATTCTGTTGCAAGGTCATGAATTTAGGAGTTTGATGAAATCAAAGTTGAATTTGAAAATATTAAATTGCTTCTATCAATTGCTTGGAATCCAGAAATTATTTTTCATTTGTAAAACTGCAGCCTTCTCCTTGTGTTCTATAGTAAGATGGAAAAATAAAAAGGTAGGTAACTAAAGCTAGCTCAGCTTGATGAGGAGGAGAATGAACAAACAGTAAGTTAAACACATTTTTTGAGGTTATTTATTAATATTTCTTGAATTTTAAAAGGCTTTTCCAGACATTCTATATGTTTATCAGTGCACTAGATATTGAATTATGCCTGTATGCTCCTTATAAATATAAACCTTGCCACTAACTATTCTAAGTAGGTGAGTGTGTAACTGAGGCACCATTCATTAAGTAGCATTTGAGTCAGCACTGTTCAGCAGCTCTTCCATATCTGCCTGGTTTGTGGTGAGCCTGAGCAGCAACCAAGGAGGTGCAGGTTATCTGCTGAGTGGACAAGCCAGGCTGGCGGGAAGAGGGAGCTCCAGCAGGCAGTGATCATCTGGAAGAGCCTAGTGATCTTGCTGGTTTCTGGGTTGCACTGGCTGATCTTCCAGCTGCCACATGGGTGAGCCAAGGTTTGCTTGCCTTGCCATAAGCTGAAAATGCCAGAAACCGCTGGTGTAATTATGTGTAACTACACCAAATAGAAACAAGGGATTTCTGAAGAGTTATTAGCACCTTTCAATTAGCTAAGGCAGCTTATGATAATGCTCTGTACTTAGCTACTCTTGCAGAATATTATCATGTGCCCATATGTGTCTAGATACACATTATTTTAGCTATCTATTTGGAAGGCCACTTCTAAAGCTTAGGTTGTTTGCACTGAGAGAGATTTTTGTGTTCTGTTTGTTCCCCTAGTCTCACAGACTGTGCGGGCTACTTTCTCTTTCTTTCTGGCAAGTAGTAATCATGAACCATGTTAGACAGTGCTATCCTTGTGCCTAGCCAAGATTTTGCTGCCTGGAAGATGAATCACAACAAAATAAATGTATCTTATGTTTTATGAAGTGCTATGTAGAATCAAAGAAATACTGAATTGAAAGGGACACCTTGACTTATCTGGCCCAGCCTTCCACATAGTAGAAGTCAATACAGGTCTACAGCATGTTACACAACATGAACACCCAGGTCTCAGGTCATTGATGTGTAGGAAACTTTCATCTGTATTGGCAGTGTCTGTGACAACAGCATATGGCTGTGCAAAGCAGGAGGTGCAGTGTCAATTTACTTCTCTATGTTTGCACACTCCTGTATGGATAAAGACAGCCCAGAAATGTGGGGTCAAAGATCTGCATCCTAAGTTTGCCAGTTCTGTAAAAATTTCCTGTTCTTTGAGTGGGTGCTAAAAGTTTTCTGTTTGCTGACCTTCAGATTTCAGGCCACAATATGAGCAGCATGTATCTCGTTTGAAAAACAAGGAAGCAGAGAAGCAGATGAAATTCGTGCTCTCTTGCTATATGTTTCTATTTGCATATGTTGCCATTTGATCTGGCAATACAGAGACATTTATCTTCTCTCTAGAAGTAGAAATTTGAGGCAGTTTCTTGTGGGGCACATAGTTAGCAGAACTGTCAGCTGTAGTAGACTATGCTGCTTTTCAGGTACTGTTTGTTTCTCATCTTCTCACCAGGTAGGTAAGAAATGACTAGGTAAGAAGTGCCTTGGAAGCAGGGCTTCTTGAGCTTCATCGTGCAAGTCACTTGGGCACAAAGGCGTTCAGGTACCCAGTTTCTGTAAATGTTATTCAGATGGAATTGAGAAGCGCAGCAGCTTGCCAGACAGCACTCTGGGTCTGGAGCACCTTCCTTTTCTTTCCTTGTGCACACTGAGGACATGCAGCCTTTTGTATCATCCAAATCTGAGAAATCAGCCTACCCAGATGTTTAAAAAATAATTAGAAACAGGGACCAAAAACAACTCCTGGTCCCTGCAGCTGTTGATGCCCATAAATCAGCCCTGTTTTTTCTTTTGAAGCAGGACAAGAAAATGGATTTAATTAATGGGTTTGACTTGCTTTGGAAACATGCCACAGAGAAATGGTCCTCCCCACACCCTTTGCAGATGCTGTAAACACACAAATGTTATTGTGTATTTACAGGTGAAAGCCTGCCAGCATGGCTGTGCTAGATACAGTTGGATGCCTCAAGCAGTTGGCAAGCCAGTGATTGCAACAAATCCTTGTTCTCTGGGCACTCGGATCGTAGCCACAAGGCAGCAGCCGGTTCGAAGGCGTTGGGTGGCTGGTGTTACTTCCCTTGTTCCACCTGAGTTCTGTTCAACAAGGGCATTAATAGGATATGGCAAGGGAAAACAAAAAGGTGTGTTTTTCATTCTATTGGGCATTGAATTATGTGTGGAATTCCCAAATACATGTAAAAAAAAAAAAAAAAAAAAAAGGTAGAATTATCCTGCCTCTCCATTTAAAAGAAAAGAGTAAGCCTATTCTTCTAAAAACTGTTCCTACAGCAGGATATTTCTGACTTCATTTTTTGTATTTTTCATTCTTTCTTATTATATGTATATGTAGAGAAACTCTGAAACTGCCCAGCTGAATCAGACTCAATTTCAGACCTGTGGTCAGCTCCAGATACCTTAGCAGGAGTTGTACAAACTCCCCTCAGGTAGTTGATGTTATGCAACTTTAATCTGACTAAATGTTTCCTGGCATATACATTATATAACAAGATGGCTAATCTTCCCTATAGTCTGTATTACAGCGTATGTTTCATTATGTTCCTGTAGGCACCTAGATAACTTTGGAAAATGTATACTAAGAACTGGTGGTTATGCTAGAAGAACAAGTAATTCAGAGCATTATACTTACTTCTCTATGTGGATTGGTATTATTATTTTTTTTTGTTAGTGTGGCTTAGTCTTCAAGAAGAGAGTCATGGAAAACAGTGATACTTTACTCAAATGCTGAAAAACTGGCTATAATGGCAGACTGCTGTCTTATATTAAAATCTGAATTTTGTTTTCTCAGAGAGACTGTTGTAGGCAGGACCCGAGCTGTGGCTTTGGGATAATGGGGCGTCTAAGTTTCAGAACAGTATTACTGGACTTGTGAGTGTATTTATAACTATGTTTGTGGGAATTAGGATTCAAAGTGAGTGCTAAAAGTGCAAGTCACTGCATATTTTAATCTGGCAAAATTCTTAGTCCTCTCTTCCTTGCCGTGATGTACTCATAGCTTGAAAAGCTCCATGGCCCTTGTTTGTTAAACCCTCGTGCCAAAACAAGAGCACGTATAACAAGAAATGTTTGCAAGGAATGCCAGACCCCAGGCGGCTGGTGTGCTATGTCTTTGCCTTTGTTATGAGAGAGCATTTTTTCATTAAACTGAAGAACAAATATTTTAGCTTTCTCATCTGTATGTAACTGCTTTAAATCAAAAGATTTTAAGCATTTTTTAAGTTATTACAAAAATTGTTATTAAAGCTATGCCAGGAGGCACTTTGATATGAAGAATTCTCCTCAGCCCGATGTCATGAGTACGGCTCCCTGTGAGGGCTCAAGCTCCGGTATCTCGCACAAGACGGTGGCAGGGGCCTTGTCCCCAGCTGCTGCTCCTGTCTCATCACCAGACATGGCTGTTTTTGGGGTGGCAGAGGTAGAGGGGGGCTGCATCTCTTCTGCTCCTTTGTCACCGTGGTTCACAGTGCCCGTTAGTGTGAGCTGAGTTGTGACTGTGTTGCCTCTTCTGCTCTGTCTCCTCCAAGTTACTCTCCAAGGGCTGGAGGAAGAAACTTGTGCGGCCTTTAAGTTTGGTAAAAGCAGGACTGTGAATCATTTGGAATCAAGTCTTGGCCGTTTGTTGGTTTGATGTTTTATTGCTGCAGAGCGTGAGGAGTCGCAGGTGGGTTGTTTGCTGCCTTATCACAGTCGTGCCCAGCTTTCCGCGTCTCACCCATCCCTGCCTTGCATCAGGAGCCTTGTGGGGAGGTGACTGGGAAAGGCTGCTTTGGAGTCCTGTGTGCTCCGGTGCAAACCACCAGGCCTTGCTTCCTGCTTTCTCAGGGTTATGTGGCAGGTGGATTATGTGTGGGCAGAACCAAGGACATGCAAGTCTGAGGACGTGATTTTTCCTTTGTGTTGAGCTGGAGAGGTGGCTTGCTGAAGGGCCTCTGCTCCACATTTTTGGATGACCTTGTTCATGTTTACCTAGGAGCTTGCGCTCTCTCTGTTCTTATAAGAAATCATGGAACTACTTGGGATGTGTGGGGATAGAGGCTGGGAGGCCGTGTGTGCACTGTGCATCTTTTCTTTCCACAGCCACCTTCATACCTGATACAAATGCTTCCTGCTTTGCTAGCTTTCACATGCACTTGTGGCTACCTTGCTTTGGACCTGGCTCTCTTCCTAAGTAGTATTTCCAGATACTCAGTTACCTCCCAGTCTCTGTCAGTTTTCTATCAGTGATGGCAAAGCAACATGTAGTTTAGATATGGAAATTACGCAGGTTTCTGAAGAGTGTAATGCATCATCATAAGCTAGTCCACGGGCAGAGAGCCATGGGGAGCCTCTTGCAGAACGTGATTTCCTTCCCTTCCTGTTTCTGAGGGTGTGGAAATGGACGGTAGTAAATCCTGTGTCGTGAGTAGAGTGAGAAGGTTGCAGGCTGATTCCGCAAGTAGAAAAATCCCTTAAGAAAATACATTAGGTCTCTAATCCTTTCAGTCAGAAGATTAGCGATTCAGTCAAAAATCAACTTACAGAAATGGGTTTAAAAATAAGGGTTTTTTGATAGAAGTGAGAAATACATGATGCTGAAGGCTTTGAAAATTGGAGAACTTTGGGAAATGGTATTTCCTGTGGTTGTGGTCACAAAACGTTCTGAGTTATAATTAGTCAAACATGACTCTTTTAGTGAAATATTTGAAATATATTTGTGGTGGAAAGCATCCTGGTGTGCTCAGTGTTCGTTCATGTATTTGGGTAACACATGCAGCCTTTAAGGCTCCAGTTTCAGTCCGGGATATGTTCCTTATTGCTCCTAATAGTGTGGCTATTACAGTGACCCAGGGAAGGATGAGGAGGAACAGGAGAGCTTCAGCTCGTGTTTTGCCTGTTCACTGCCATCCAGCACACAGCTGGAAGCAGGATTTTCTCATTGCTTTTGTTGTGTGTGTATCTGCCCCTTGTTGCTGTGGTTAGTTTGTGGATTTTGTGTGTCTGCATATATATATGTGTGTGTGTGTGTATACAGATATGTATATGTATACACACACAACTTAGGTACAGATCTGTGTAAATATGTGTGTATCATCAGTATCATACCTTCAGTAATACTTTAATGCTTAAATATATAGATGTAAGTGCTTATTTCTCCATTAAAGTAGAAAAGCGAGTCTTAAAGGCTGCTTCCTCCTATTGCTCCTGAATAATCCTTTTGAAAATGAGATTTCATTCAGAGCCTTTTCTTCTTTCTTAAAACACGTGGTGCTGTGTGGAGCAGACAGCAGGGCCCGTTGGGTTCGCTCGCGTTGCTCCGGCAGTGGGCGGGAGAGGTAACGCGGTTTCCGAAGGCCGGGAAGGCCCCCGCCAGAGTCAGTTCCTCTCCCCCATTTTCCTTTTGCTCCCTGTGTATTTCTGAATTAAAGAAGTCCAGCTTGGCATAGGGTGGCTTTTCTGGATGAAAAATCGAGGAATTTTTGATGAAACTTAGCATGCACATAAGGGCTAATGGGCACATAAAGCCGCACTGTGGTGAGCGTCTACAGGCCCCTGTAGTTGCCAGCACTAGAACGAGCAGAGTTTGTGCTCGCCAGCAGGTCCCCATGGCAAGGTAGCCACGGAGAGATGAGAACGCTTCCCTAAAGCAGTCGCTGCAGCGACTCCCCAAGTGAGCAGTAAAGGTGTTTCGCAGACAAACTGCTGCAATTCAGTTAGACTGACCTAATTTCCCTTCCTTTTTCCTTTGCTACAGTTGTCCACTCTGCTGCATTTCTTAAGATTTCTTAAGATCCTGTCCTACCTGGATGAGACTTGGCTTACAGCACCACGAGCTAACACAGTTTAAAAATAGAAAATGTTGCCTATCTCGTGTAGCCCCGTTCGTCGGGGCTAAGAAAACTGAAAAAGGACATTTTTGGTTTGGGCAGATGAATCTTTTTTTATAGAAAAGGAAATGCTGCTGTAGCCAGAAGTGAATGCTATTGAGTATGATTTATTCCATTTATATATATATATATATATTTAAATTAGAGTAATGGAGACCGTAGACCCATTTCTCTATATTTATATAATCATCTCCATGCTGACTGCTCATAGTGACATATTAAAGGGTACAAAAGTCCCACCGAACACCTATCAACTTGGTCGTGGGTATCACATCCCACAGCACAACTGGTGTTATGCATTTAACACAGTTTTATTTAGAAACAGAAATTCTTTTAACTGGGCACTTCTTCAATGGCATCTGTTTTCTTTATTTAGCTTAATTAAAAGCTGTTTGGAAGTGCATTGACGACATCAACATTTGGATAAAATTATGGATTGAGGGTTCTGGCTTCTAAGCCTTTGAAATAAATGAAAGTTCTTTTTGGAGCACTAAATCACTTTTCCCTAACTTAAAGTTGTTAATCCCATGAGCCAGGAGCATTCCAAGCATCTATGCCCTTGCTTGTCCACAGAAATAGCACTGTTGTGAAGCAAGAGTAAACTAATCAACATAAACCAATTTTAAATCAGCACATCATTCTCGTATAAAATTGCTGCCATTTAACTGTGTTAGTTCAACACCATACTTGAATGCAAGTTGTGGATGTAGTTCGAATCGGACCCTCTACGAGCAGCTTTGAGCAATGGTTTTGCAACTAAAGCAGCATGACTGCAGCCCTTGATAAAGGCTGGATTCTCACATCCTCTCCGCCGAGGCCTGTGCGGTGCTTTGGCGTGATGCTGGCCGCCCTGCCTTTTGCCAAGTGTTGTAGACACCTGCCATTTTCGTAGGCAATGGGATAGTTTAAGTGGTGAGAGACTTCCTCCCTGTTAGATGTCTTTGACTACATGAGCTGTAAGGAAGGCCTCAGATTTAGTTATTCAGTTTCCTACTGTAGGTTCAACTTAACCGAACTGGTGT
Source organism: Crypturellus soui (assembly GCA_032275445.1). Classification (NCBI taxonomy): domain Eukaryota; kingdom Metazoa; phylum Chordata; class Aves; order Tinamiformes; family Tinamidae; genus Crypturellus; species Crypturellus soui. The sequence goes on along the minus strand of JAUBNY010000372.1, from coordinate 486,169 downwards.
GATTTATATGTATTGCTGTGATTTTAAGCAGACAATGCAATGACTGTTGTAAATCAATATTCCTTTTGACTTTACAGTAACAAATGCTGGGTATCACATCTCATAGGAGTTTTACTTAAATTTGGGGTTTGCAGAGGACAGTTAGATGTCTGACACAAAATTCCTTTTCTTGCATTGTACTGCAGTTATTGAAATTAAGGAATTCTCAGGAGGATGAAAATTGCTGCCTTTTGTTAGTGTTTTGGTCCTGTGATTTGATTCTTACAAGGAGTGGAGGGCTAATTTATAGTTAGCTTTGACAAGCTTTGGCAAGAACCAAATTTTTAATGATAAAGTCAAACAATAGAAATTAAAATCTTACGTCTCTGTTACACATCACAAAACCAATACTTCTTTTTTCTTTCACATCTTATCTTTAATTTGGGCTCTAAATGTTATCTAAAAGATATTTTTGTTCTTTACAAAAGGGAATGCTTTTCACACTGTTACCTGGCCTATTATCTCTTGAGATGTTTAAATGGATCAAAGCTACATTTTTCTCTGTAGCAGAACTTCCTTTCACCCACAGTGACATAAGACTGATGTGAGGTGTGCTTGGCTGTCACAACTGAATTTCTGTAATGCTGAACTGCTGCCAAGTGGCAGTCCATGACCTCACCAATTTCCTCGTGCTGTGCTCAATATATTAAAAAGAATAAAAGTAAATATTTATTAGAAGGACAGTAATGGAGGAAAGTACCACAAAAAAACCCAGCCTGTTTGAGGTAGGATTTACTCTGAGCTCATAAGGTGGGAAGAACCAGTGAACTAGAGGCCTCAAAGTTGGACCATCCTAGGACAGCTGGAGCAGGCACAGCCCAGAGGAGCCTCCTGGTGCCCAGAGGCAGGTCTGGTGCTTTGCCTGAGACAGGAGTGCTACAGAAGCAGCATGGCCCCTATTCAAAAGTAAGTAGGATTACTTTTGACAAAAAAGCCTGCTTGGTCGATAGTAATTAATCAGAAAGTAGTTATTAATCAGTTATTAATCAGTAGTTATTAATCAGAACAAGGAGTTCGCAAAACAAGTGTCCTGTTTAACCTGTGGTGCCTCCACAGTTGAGACATTGTCTTAAAATCACAGCCTTGCCACAGACTGCAATAGAGGGAAGTGAAAACTCCTTATGATTGCCTCTGGAAAGGAATACCACTGTGAAATGTTTTCCAACTAAAACAAAGCATGGGTAGTTCAAACTATTTTGAAAGATATGTGTGTGTGTATATATATATTTCTATTTGTGGTGTTTTCAGGTAGCAGAAAGTTTTACAGTTGTGAAAGTTTTAGCATTGTGAAAGAGGGAAACTTGGGAATTCACACTGGGGGAATAGATACCTCCATAGGCAAAGCCTAAGAGGAAGGAAACTAATTAAAACATTAATAGTAGGGCAGTTAATTCTGTGGGGTAGAAGGAATAATGAGTGGAGAAGATGGCTTTGAGATGAAGAGGACCAACTGATGTGCTCATAGCCTCTCTTACGACCTTGTGGACCTGTGTTCCCTGTGCCGCAGCGAGCGGCTTTGCGGAGCACTCCGGGCTCGCGAGGGCAGTGCCCATCTTGGTGCGGAGGCCAGCAGGGGTCGAGTGCTCTGCTTCTAGGGAGCAACTGGCAAAGCCCCTGCCTAGCTGCTCGGGTACCTCCGAGCTTATTATGCCTAAGCTGTTGCTGTGAAACGTGTGTAGCTGTGTAAAGTCCTGTAACTGCAGTGTGCCCATGGCATATACACTGCTGGCAGAGGTTGCGAAGGTAACGCCGGGTTCATAGGCTTGGTGTTCCCTTGACCTTGCAGAGCTTCTTGGTTGAGTGAGCTCTGAGGCAGCCTCGTGCCGGCTCCAGGCATCTGAATGCGGCGCTGCCACGAGGCAGCATGTGGCAGTGGCCACAAGCGACTGCGGCGCTGCCACGAGGCAGCGTGTGGCAGTGGCAGCTCTTCTTGCCTAGTTACCACCTGATGTCACAGAGTGCTGGGGATTTGGGACATCTGTGATGAAGCCCCTCCTAAATCCAAAGGGACCCAGAGTTATTACTTCTTGGGATAATGGTTTTGTTATTAATAGGCCAAATGGGCCTGGGTTGTTATTTTTTTTTATCCCTAATGTAAGTGTCTGGATCCACTCGATTCTGGAACTACACTATTTAATCTATAAGTGTTTAAATAGGTTATGCCTTATTGGGTGCCTGTGACAGCAAGAAGAACAATGAGACCTTTATCTCATCTGGTGCCTGTAGATGCTGCCGTAAGACAAACAAGGAAATACTGTAAAAAAACTGAAGCCAACTGTCTTGTTCCTGATAAGCCTAGCTGTAAAGGACCTACAGCCCCTTTCTCAGGGGAAATCCTCTATGTCAAATCATGCTGAACTTCCTCCGTTCTTGCTGAAGGGGAGGGGGCAAAAGCCCAGAAGTATAATGGAAGCAGAGTCATTTCACACCACGCAGGGCAAACAGGTCCCACTTGTTCCAGGCATTTCACCTGAGTGCTTCTAAAAGGTCATTCATGGAAATCTTTATTGCTAGCAGCAGCAATCTTTGCTTCCATGAAGAGATTTCCCTCCTCCTGGAAAGTAAAAGAACCATGTGGAAGAAGAAAAAGGGAGAAGTTCAGACTGTTTCAGGCTTATCTGAAGCATAAAAAAAAAAAAAAGAGAAAAATCTTTCCTCACTGACATCTTTCCTGTGAAAGCTGGGTTATTTCCTGTACCATAAAGGACTTTTTTTAGATACCACCTTTGGACACTGTGCTCCTTTCCAGCAGGCCACACTGTTAAGGAAAACCAAATCAACAGGGATCAAGTAGAATTTTCACAAAATAACAGTACAGTCCTGCACCGACTGAGGAGCAGAAGCCTAGAAAGATTAGAAAAGAGATGGCTTTTGGCAGACTTGATCCTTGGGCTAGGGATTTTGTGGCTGTACCTATGTGAGCTGTTCAGGTCTGTTGAGCTCCCTGTGACACACGTGGCGTATTCTGGTGGGAATGCCAGATGAGGTGGAACTGACCAGGGAGGAAAGAAGCCATTTTGATGAACAAAGAAATCGCAGTGTCTGGTTAACTTCCCTTCATGTCAAGGGTGGAACACGTAGGTCTGGGCTATTTCATGGCACGACAGGGAACAATGCGGGCCCTGTCGCGGAGCATTCCACGAGTGGATTAGCTGTGCTAAGTGTGCTTTAGAGCAGTTCAGTCAGGTTTACTTTAGTCTAACAAATACTCTTTTAATGCAGTCGCTAGGAAAAGTGCAAACCACAGACTTTCATATGAAGCTTGGTAACTTAACAGATTTTTTGCGGAAACAGGGAACTTTAGCTTCTTGAAAAGCAAATAGAGCCTACAGGAAAAAGACTTATGTAGGTTTTATTGTTTCAAAAGAAGTTTAGGTAGCAAAAACAAACCATGTTTTGCATGGCCAATGGACTGCAAAATCTACTGGGAAGATTTCAAGTTATAACAGGCTATTCAAATAGGAATGTAAACAGCAAGAAAAGATATGGAAATCTGTTTATAAATACCTTGATTTTGTAAGAGTTACATCCTTGGTTTGTTACTGCTAGCCTAAAGCAAAACCTACACTGAGGAGCAGATATGACCCACAAAGCGTGTGTTGTAAATTCAGCCAAAAGATAATCAGCCAAAAGATAATCTTTCTTGGCAAGACTGAGGGAGAGGGCACCACGAGTTAACAGCTTGGCCTCTGCCCGGGCTCATGGCCACTAGCAGTTCTGAGGAGCAAGAGGCTGCAGGGCTCTGTCTCGGGCACGCGTAGAGAAACAGATGCAAAAACAAATGTGAGCTCTGCCTGGTGCAAATGAGTATGTAGGTTTTACAGAAAAAGATTCTTTCCTCAGTGGAAGGTTTTGGGTACAGAGTTAGCTTGTTTATGGAGCAAACGGCAATGCTGTTGTTTGTTTCAGACCCTGATTGTCCACGGTTCAGAGAAATGCCAGCACGGTGTGTGGGAGCATGAAATGTTGGCCGTCCAGCTCTTCAGAGAATGGTCAGGCTACAGCACTCCTGGCTCCAAATGTTATTTCTGACATTGTTTTGCAGCCTGCCTAGACCCATCCAGCTTGGGGTAAAATATTCATATATTCACATATATGAATAAAAAGTAGAATAATACTTCTAAGACAGAGTAAGATATATAAATCAGTTTCTTTAATGGGCTGTGTCCATATTAGACAGTTCTCATATCAGACACAGTCTGAAATGCATTATTTGTGCCTCTTTTTTTCCCATTTCCCTTACCCCTTTCTCTCTCTTCCCCTCATTTTTCCTTCATTGCTCAAGGACATTTCATATAAAGAATGGTCAGAAGAAAAGCAAATTATTATTCAGACTATAGTTTCAAAGTACTGTGAAAATGTATAAAAAGTCTTTTTAAGGACATAAATAAAGGAAATACTAAAGCTTCCAAAGGTCACACTCAAAAATCTTCAAGGAAAAACTGATACAATATCTTAATAAAGATCCTTTCATGTGATGCACTTTTCTTCTGCCACTTGGGTTCTTTTTAACTGAAGGAATTTCTCTTTTCTCTTAAATATAGTGCTTAGATTTATGTGTAAAGCACAGACATAATTTAATCAAGAGCTGCCAAGAGTGCCTGTGAACTTTCCCATTTAGTTATTTTAAGCCAATTTCCCTAACAGACACTGAGTGATGATGGGTGGCTAAGAGAATGATTAGACACAATGATTTAGTGAATAAGAGTAAAGGGGTTTTATTTGTAATTATAGTAATTATTTCTCAGTATAAGACAGATTCAAACTATTGACTACTGCATTAAAAGGATTAAATGTGTCTAAAATGTGGTAGTGGTGAGATAGCAGTGAAATACAGCTGCATCTCCTTTCTGTTATTGAATTGAAACATGCTTATCTTGATTGTATTTGCAACCTTTTTCAGTCTTGCACAGGAACAATACTTGAAGGCTAAAAAAAAAGCATTCATTCCCTTAAAAGGCTTAGCTTTGTGTGGAATCAAGACAGCTTACTGATTTTTTTTTGTTTTGGTTTGGTTTTCAGTACTGTGGTGAATGCAGCCCATTCTTTCACAAAGTTATCACCCAGAATTGCACAATTAAATTCTACTGACCCGTGGAAATCCTCCAACCTGTGGAGTGCCTTGTGAAGCCCTATGCTAGGATAGGAACTCAGGGACGTATCAAGCCAAGCTCCTCGTCCCAAAGGGCAATACTGGAACTGTAAGGGATGTGTCTCAGGTAGATCTACGGTAAAGCAAATATCAACACTGATAGCTGATAGCGCTGGTTGAAATTTTAAAAGTGTGTTAGTTCCTAGGAACAATTTGCTCAGGTGCGCAGAACCTTTGGGAGATGGATGCAGATGTTACCTCCTGGGTGGGGCATGGGGGCAGCCCCTCGCTGCCCAGACCTGCTCTCCCCACACGCAGGAGAGCAGTGACCGTAGTGAGCTAAATAGTCGCTCCCCGTGCAGGAGAGTCCATCCGTACTCATTTCAGAGGTGCCGGGGCCAAGGGCTGTCACGGCAGTGCTGTG
>JAUBNY010000372.1:458635-473101 GCA_032275445.1 Crypturellus soui | reverse complement strand
CCCTTACTGGGAGCTGCTGCTGACCTCCGTCTCATTTGTTCTTCCATTAGCAGAAAAGTCCTGCATTAGCCCCTGCAGTCTCAGGTGTGCCATGTCCATTAGGGCTAACATTTCCTATGTCATCCCTGAAATCCAGTATTTTCTATGAGCATGTGCAAACCAGTGAGATCTTCTCAGGCTTATAGTTAGTTTGATTAGATTTTCACAGATGTGTCCTGGATGAAATGACCACTTGTTTCACCCACCAAAGGCCCTTGTTCTAAAACACAACTTTTTTTGAGATGTCAAAGGGAAACCCATTGAGATGTTCAGCTTTTTTTCCCCTATAGCCTCATTCTTGTACTTTACTAAACAATTTTGGCTGAGGTTTTTTGAAAGACATTTCTGCTGAGGTAGCAGCCTGCCTTGAAAAATTGCATCTGAAAAGGTTGTGCTTGCAGGTTGAGATACCCGTGTCAGCATCATCTTGGAGTGCGAAGTGCTGGGCAGTGTGCTCGGTGATAGCTGAGCCATCCGTAGATACCAGTGACAGTCAGCAAAATACCCCACTGCTTTGGAGATTTCTGTTTTCATCTGTGTTGCAGTGTGAAAACCGTAAAAACTGTAATCTTGCTCAAGGAGGGGAAAAACTATAATCTTGCTCATCCTTGCAGTTGCCTTCCAGGAAACAAGCTGCAGCAACCTCCTTAATGGGGTATCACAACTTCAAAGTGTCTTCCAAAGGCCCCAGTCCACATTTTGATAGAATTGCATAAAAAAGTGTGTGGAAAAAAAATGTCTTCAGTCTCATAACTAGAAAAAATAAAAACTTTCAAATTCTGTCCTTTGGTAGACTTATATATGTTAAATATCTAACTATTTCTGTTAAATATATATATGTTAAAAGATACATATTTTTGAACTTCTACTCAACCAAACAAAACACTGCAGATTGTTGCTATTGGTGTCATAGCCCAAATGACTGGGATCCTTCTTGTGATCTCTCGGATAGGCAAGCTGCATCAACCTGCTCTGAAGAGCTTTCAGTGTAGTTTTTGACAAAGATGAGCAAAATAGCAGGAGTCTAAGCTGATCTGGGGCTGATAACAGTCCACTCTGGCTACGAAAGATGTTTTAGTGCTGATTTTATTTGTTACAAACTACCTTGTTAGCTGGCTAAAACTGCTCCTACCACAGGTCTCTGTAGAGGGCTTGAGCAGGTGCCATGTAGAAGTTGGAGCCGGGGAACCACAGAGACCTGAATAGACCTTCTAAATGCCTTTGCTGGGCTACATGTTAACTCACATTTTGATGTTATCTGATAATAACATGAAAGAAGTCAAATGGCCACAGGTTGTATTAAATGAAGTCACGGGCTGTGCATTCCCCAGCTGTGGTGCAAAGGAAATGAGTGATAAAAAATACTTTTTTTTTTTTTTTTTCTAGCTGACCTCCAGCTTACCTTGGTCTGCCAAAGAATTTCTGGCTAATTCCACCTGGAAATTTTCTTCCAGCCACAGCTTTTTTCTAGCAGCTTCAGTGCTGGAAAATGTGGATGCCATGTGAGCATGTTGTGTTATGTGTCCCAGTACACAGGCTGCCCAGAGAGGCTGTGGAGCCTCCTTCTCTGGAGATCTTCCAAACCCACCTGGATGCCACACTGTGCCATGTGCTCTGGGTGTCCTTGTTGGAGCAGGGGGGTTGGACTAGATGATCTCTAGAGGTCCCTTCCTACCTCAACCACTCTGTGATTCTGTGTTTATGGATATACTTTATATATCCATATAGATATAGACTCCTTTAGATAAGGAGTAAGTAAAGGTTTCGTTCTAAATAATAAAATAGTGCTCCTTGGAAGAAAGTAAATGCTTCTCTCCCTCTGTCGAGGTAGAAATGCATCAGGACAGGATCCGGGCACGAACGGCTCCCAGAGACACTCACCTGCACGTCTACAGCACTAAACAGGAGCGGGGTTCAGAGGCTCCCCTCCTCTCTACGGGGTAGGTTGCACAAGGCCTTGCGCAGCTGGTTACCTTGCACTCTGGCAGTCTTTAATCATAGGCAACACTTAAACTTTTTTTTTTTTTTTTTTTTTTTGTGAATTTGAGGGGTGTTTGAATGTTTTGTTTAGGTACCTGGAGTGGGAAAAATATTGGAATTTTCCTTCTGAATACAGCCCTTCAAGAATTACTTATATACAGGCTAATGGAAGATAGAAGTGCTTTGTGTCCATATGACAGACTGAAATTTGCTGTTCTGGAGATAGCTCCTATCAACTGGGCATGTCATTCACTTCTCAAGAAGTAGCATGTTAACCTCCCATGGGAGTTTTCCCTAAAAATAAAACTCTACACAAAAGTCTGCTTCCTTAATTTATTAGTACAAACAATGCATACACAAGACTGTATATTGTTTGAAGACTGCAATAGATTTCTAATTTAACAACTCGTAACAAAATTTAACTAAATTTAACATTTATGAAAATATAAATCTCTGATTGGGTAGGTTTTCCCAACAATACAAAGTTTACATAAAAACATTCAATATGATCTATTAGTTGCAAACAAGTTAGGAAAAATCATTCAAGTCACTTAATATACTATATTGGCTTGTACATAGAACATTCACACACTACATTGAATCCTAGCTTAGCATTCGTTTCTTGGAAATCTGTGGCATGGAGTTCTGAATTAAAAATAGAATTGTTTCATTGAAATCCTTTGAAAAAATTTTCACAGACGTGCCATCTTTAAAGATAAGTAAGGAGGGAAAAATATTCTCACCCTTTCAGATGTTGTCAGCCTGGGTGATATGGATTTTTTAAGCCTTTGTTAATATTTCCAATTTCTGCCCTAAAGCTGATAAAACTGTACAAAAGGCTCAGAACAGTTTTAAAGCAGAAATTGAAACTTGTAAATATGTGGAAGTAAGAAAAACTCATTACAAATTGGAGCAGTAAAGAACCTTTGGATAGTTTTTATATATAGTGGAATATTTCAGAACATACGCAAGCATGTTCTGTTAGTCCCAGAGTGTTTGGTCATCTCATCTGCATTTGTCATGGGAAAGAATAGAAATGATAGTAAGGCAAATGTTACCAAGATTAGTACATGGCATGTCTGAAAGTTTTCTGTTAAGATTATTTTAGAAGTTACTTTGGACTTTCCTACAACAAAAAGAATAGTAACCTTAGAGCATGAAGAAGCTAACAGGTGTTTAACTGTGTCTGTAATGCCCTTTCTTTTTGAAAAAGTCTTCATTACACCCTGTACTAATACACATTGTGAAGACAAAAAAACTCTCCAAACCAAAAAGAAAAAAAAAGACCCTATATTCCTGTTATGACTTAGGTTTTTATCATTTTTATCACAATACAGAAACCTGAAATCCCTGCATGCAATTAAAAAAAATCTTTCAGTCCCTTCACTGAGGTAAACAAGTATTTATCACCTCAAATGTTGACAGGTTTGCCATTCACTGGTACCTACTCTGTTCAACCCCAAAACTAATCCTAATAATAAAAAAACAACAACAAAAAGAAAAACAAAAAAAACCCAAACTAGCTCTTTTTATATGATGATGGAATGTATCAAGTGTTCCAGGTTGGCAGGTGACATCTTGTCATTGCACCATCAAGCAGAAAAACTTATTTTTGCTAGTGGATATAAAGTTGGCTGTTAGCAATAGACCCATCTCTGACCACATCCAGGCAATTTGGTTTAGAAAACAGTGGTCTGCCTTTTCTCCCGGGCCATGGGGAGCTTTAGTTCCATTCAAAGCAGTTTGCCAACCTTAAGTAAGATCTCCTACCTTCTGCAATAGTGTAACACTTTTCATAGTATTGCTAGAAATTTTCAGTCAAGGCCTTGGATGGAATCTTGGACTGAACCTTGTATTCCAAAATCTAAAAAACCCTGCAGCCCATTGGTTAAATATTTGCTCGTTTACTTTCTTTGTTTACATAAATGCCAGAATATTTGCTGAGGAAAAAAACAGCTGGTCTGCCCTCTGCTGTTTCTGTCTGTCTTCCAAGAAATGTACCGAACCGATTTTCACTTGAATTCAGAAGACAACCTATGCCTGTTACGCTATTATTCAGGTAAACTAGTCCAGATGGACGCTCAGTTGTCAGCTGTAAAACTGTGTCCTCTGCAATCTATGGCTGAGCACACTTTCTCATAGCAGTAGTTGTGTTTTTTGGTTGGTGTTGCTTCCCTTACCTCGGGCTCTGCCACTGTAATGGGGCTGTCCCTTGCAAATACTTCAGTTGATTCCCTCCAGATGCAGTCTGCAGTCACTTTGAAGCTGTAATTGTGACATTTTGGCCTAATCACTTGTGTTGCGTTGTTGAAAATTTGACGGCTGTTTGAAGTGGCGATTTTGATTTTCAGTGTGGCATCTACTCGATCAACTACCGTGTAGGTACCTATACTTCCGTCATCAAATCCAATAATGATATTCAAATGCCTCTGGGAGAGTGCAAGGAAAGTGGGAGTTTTATAGAGAGAACAGGCACCTATGTTTTTGCCATCTGCTAGCCTCATGACTATCAAACTGGAGACCGCACCATTGTCATCATCGTCTTCATTGCGGAAGCAGATGTACACAAGGTAGCGGCCATCCCGAGAGAGCCGAAGCCGCCAGATGACCCCCGGCGCGTGAACCACACGCAGCTTCCCGCTGTGTAAATCGAGTACGTTGATGTTCTCATCTCCACGGGATATAATGCCGAGCTTCCCATTTGGGGATATTTCAAAGTCTTCCAAATTTTTTAAGAAATTGTTAGGCAGTTGTACACGCCTGCAGATGACTTCTTCCGTTAGGCTCCAGATGTTCACAGTTTCAGTGGATGTTATAAACACAACAATATCTGGGCAATCTGGTATCAGCTTAATATCCACAATGATTGCACCGTCATCACAGGAGAACTTTTTGGTTATGCTGCCTGTCCAGAGACTCACTGCCAACACTTTATTCTTTGCCATTCCAACTACAAAGGTATTTGCAGTGGTTATAAATGCGTTATGTAAGGCAACAAGAATATTGCAAACTCTGTGTCCTGTAGCCAGCCGCCACACTCTGGATGCATTCTGCTCGCAGAGGGAGACTACAAATTGATCGTTATGAGTAATCATCAGCTCTGAGATTTTCTGCCCATTAATGCGAAAGATATTTTCACCACTGACAGTGTGCCATACGTACTGGCTGCATTTATCGTCCGATGTAACCATTATTTCTCCAGAAGAGGTCAGAACACAGTTTTCAACAGTACCTTCATGCTTGAACACAGCTTCGATGAATCCGGTACTGAAGTTCCACTTATGGACAGAATCTGATCCATCCAAGGTATATATTAATTCACCTCTGGCTGGCAACACCAGTCTCTGGATCGGTTTGCCAGACTTGTCAATATTGGACATAGCTGTTATGATATCTATATCCCAAATAGAAAGGACACCACTGGTGGATAAGGATAGCAGCATGTTGTGATGATTTGATTTTATTAGCCTGACTATAGTTCCTGAGATTTCCTGTAAGCTTGCCATACACTGTCCCGTATCTCTTCTCCAAACAAAAATGGCTGAGGTATTTTCTATTGAAGCGATTATACAGTTGCCATTTTTGGACAGCACGGCAGATACAAAGCGCTCATTGTGTTTGGCTCTGAACTTTTCAGCCACCTTCCACACACGAGTGTCAAGCAGCTCAACACTGACAGATTTACAAATTAAAATTGCACTTTGGTCTTCGGAAAGCTCTACGCTAACAACTTCACTGTCTTCTCTCCTGCAGTCCAAGTCATCCGTAAGCTGAGGATTTGCGATTTCCTCTGTATTCCACACCGAGAGGCTCCCCTCGCTGTCCACCATCACCATTTCTTGGGCTGTGTCTAGAATGAGAAGGAATTTCACAAATCCACTAGAAAATTCGGAGGTCACAGTGGCCAGCTTTTCTCCACTGCCTAAGTGAAAAATGGTTGTGGTGTTCAGATACTGCCCGCAGAACGCATAAACTCCATCTGGAGAGCACTGCACACATGTCACTTCGTACCAGCAGTGGAAGTGATAGAGAGGCCAGCCGTAAAGCAGATCTATTACTGTGACATCCTTACTGGCCTCCAGCCAGGCAAGGGCATGGTTGACTGATAATGTGAATCCATTTATAAAATTTGAGTCCCCACCGATTCCGCAGTGTTTTGACCCCTTAATTTCTACCTCAGACAAGAGACAGGAATTTATGTTATCGTATATCAAAAGAGTGTTCTTTGTTGTTGCCACTACCAGATACTTCTCATCAGTGGTGAGTTTCATCCCTAAGATGACAGACGGAGATGTGGTAATTTGCCTCAGCAGCTGGCGCGTCTCTACGTCCCAGGTGCTGATGGAGCCATTCTCCAAAGCAGCAATAATTGTGCTGGGGCTGAATGTAGGCAGGATTTCCGTGACGTGCATGCAGCTGGAGGACAGGGGCAGGCGCTCGGGGCTGTACGTCACATCCATGGAAGAATGCAAAGGAACTATGGAGCAGTACTTGGGTCCATCCTTGTCGCACTCTAAAAGCAGGTGTCTCAGTTTAGGCAAGGAACTTACTACCGGGAGGAGCCTCTGCTGCAGCTCAGCAGACAGCGAACCTGGGTATTTCACTACTTTGAACTTTATGCTGCGGAGGGTGCTCGCAAGAAATTTCAGTTCCTTTTCTTGTGAGTAGGTGTACGCCAATTCGATGTCAGAAAGCGCCTTATCGAACTGCCCTATCCTAATCATGGTGTACAGCCAGCTGAAGTTCATGATGACTCCATAGAGGAGATCATCTGTTCGCCTGCATCGCGTCAAGTGATGTATAAGCTCCGTCATTTTCCTGTGGTTGATAAAGAAGATGTCAGGCTCCAGCGGGTTACACTGGAAGACCCACGGCTGATCAGGTGCCTGCCTGTCAAAAGCAGCCTGATCCATACCATGCTTTTCTTCCTCATTCATGCGTCTACTGCCACGATCAGGACAACCATTCAAACACTGGTCACTGCTGTACAAAGGTTTTCTTCGCCCACCTGACCAAACACCAAGGAAATATTCGGCCATGACTGTATGCATCTCATGCAAATCTTCTTCATTGTTCAAGTACAATTTCTGGGCAATTAGTTGCAAGTGTCTGTTTGCCCAAAGAAGAAGTGTTACATTTTTCACCTGCCGTTCTATTAAGTATCCCTGTAAGCCCTCTTTAAGCCTTGCAATGTATATATATGGAATCCTCAAAGGGTTGCTTTCTTTGACACGCTCCTTTAGTTCATATATAACACTGTTGTCAAGGGCTAAAATATCTTCTAATTCCATTTCACTGAGGCCAGATTTGGACATAGTGATGTAGCCAAGTGCTCTCGACAACAGTCTTGATCCGCACTTGCTTTCCAGTGACCAAAACAACTGCTCTATGCTTTCATGTACAGTGACACAGAGGGAGGACTCATCGACGTCTTTATGAGACCTCCAGTTGCGGACCTCTTTGAATGTTAAGTTTACAAACATAGGCAGCGTACACTTGGAGAATGCTTCATTGACATAAATTTGTTGCCCTGAAGTTACTTTCCTTTTCACTCGCAACAGCTGATGTTTCAGTACCTGGCTACACATCTTTCTGTCCCTTGCAGTCAGTTCAATGTAGTTGTCTTCTTCATGAATAAGGCACCTCAGTTTTTGCAGGATCCCATATTTGTTTGGCAGTGTTGACAAAATTATCCGCACTGAACGGGGAAGGTGGATGGGAAGCCACCAGAGCTTCCTAGCATCATCACTGTCTGTTAATTGTTCTAGGGCATCAAATATTATGACCAGTGGCCTGTGGAATGAAGACTCATTCAAGAGATTTATGAACAAGTCCCGAAGATCATGAATCTTTCTGGGGTAACTTTGTACGAGGCAACGATAGTTTACTGCTAATTGTTCACAAGTACTTTGAAGTATATGCTTCAGATCTGTACTTGTTTCCGTTGATCCTAAAAATCTTATGACCACCACAGGGTCAGAGTCTGGTCCCATCTCTTCTTGTAGCCAAGAATAGGCCTATAGAATATAGAGCACAATTTCATTAAACTCTAAATGTAGCACAGTAACAGCATTTATAAATAGCAATTACCTATACAGAAATTAAGCTTATTTTTTAAATGTCAATGATTGAATGGAAATGTTTTCACTAGCAGAGCTCTAAAATGGTTTATGTGCATTATTCTTTTTTATCATATGTCATCTTTGTTTAGCTTACGCAATATTCCAAAGCACTAAGATCCAGATCCACAAAGAGCTTTGACCTAGAGCAGAATTTAGTCCATAAATCCGAGGGTACTCTTTGCAAAATGTATGCCTCACTTCCAAAGTTAGAGGTTGATAGTAAAAAAAAACTTCCTTTGACACAAAGTGTTCTGCTATTATAGATGTCTGAAGCTGACATACGTGGCACAGTTGAGCAACTTGGCACCCTGTTCCCAGCTTGTTCCCAGTTTCAAGGTTAGGCACTGGTTTTGGGGGACAGGGATAGGACCGCTGGATTGTCCTTTCCTAGTTCTTTAGTTCCTGGAAACACAGCAATATGCTCTCATCTCTGTGTGTGGAGGCACTTGCACTCCTGCGCATTGGTGCAAGGCCTAAGAACTCTCTCTTGTCCCTCCTTTCGGTTGGAATACTCTCTAGGCAAGAGAGGAACACGGCTTGAAATCCTCTTGGTCTGTGTGGGCTCCATTCACTCACTCACCAAATCTTTTCACCTCACTTTAAGTTACTACAGAATATTTTAAGAGAAAAGCATAACCCAAGCCCGCAGGTTGACTCACGTACTGAGATCTGAAATGAGATATTAGGTTGCAAATCCCAGTTTCACATAGTCAGCTAACATGAGTCTATAGAATCCCACTTTGTTTGATAAAGAGATAGGATTTAAAACAATATGGTTCCTTTCCTATTTCCTTTCTATTCCTTTCCTATTTCCTTCTGGCTCATGCGGCTCATGTTTCCTGGCCTGCTGTGCCAAAACCTCTGAGCAGCCTGTGGGGAGCTCAAAGTTGGGACATCCAGCTCGAGGTTTAGGCTGGGTCATCTTTGGCATCTGCTCCTGTGTTCCCCAAGGTGTTTCTCTCACCTCCCTGTAGTACTCAGATCAATGACTGAAGTCGTATATGGCAGAAATAATAAGTAGATATAAATACTTTTAAAGATAGATAGATTTGTAATAAGGGTCCATTGGCCTAATTGTTGAATAATTTCTGAAAAGGACATAAACCAAGATAACAGGACTTGGAGAGACATGTTGTAATTGTGAACAAGACTGAAACCAATGCATGAAGTTTAAATGTATCCATAGAATCTCACTAGAACAATATGGAAAAAGACAATTCTAAAATACAGACTGGTGATTCAAAAATGTATTAACTCCTATTAGCTGAGTAGGACCGGTTTTTAAAAGCTCTGCTAAAGCTATTTTTGTTTCAATTAAACATATGATTCAGAGATGTTGCTATTAGAATCTTTCTAGATGTGTACACAGTCTAATATGCAGAGTATTACTTTTTCTATCTTATTGAAGGCTGATATCAGAATTTATTAGCAAAAGGAAGAATGAAAAATAAGCTGACCTCCACATGCTAATGCTCATGAGGGCACCATATTACGTAAGGTATTTATTTACCTTCTTTGCCACTTCAGCCAGTAGAAGAGTTTTCCCTGTGCACGGTCCTCCGTATACGATAAGAGGGTTAACGTGTCCTGTTTTGCTGCGTAGGAGGTACTTGTGAACTATGTTTAATGCTTCACATTTATATTCATAAAACATGGAGTATGTTTTACATAGTGACGAGTGTTGAAGAACTTCATCATAGAGCAAGTCTGTCTCGGTGTCAAAGTTCTGTTGTACTGTTGCTTGGATTATGTCAATCAAGTCTTCGTAGAACTGCTTACTCAGTCCCTCAATGTAATGATTCTCCACTTCCTGCGAGTACCCCAGCTTCATGTCACAGTGCGTGATGGATGTGTACACTCGCAGGTTGGATGATGCAACTATGGTAGGAATGAACTCATCCCTGAGCTTCAGCAGCTTCTCATGGGCCTCAGGATCCCGCAGAAACTTCCCAGCTGTATGTACTACATCCATGTATTTTCCCATCTCCGGAATTTTAACGAAACGCTCAATGTTGGCAATTTTCCGAATATAGCAAACACACTTTTTTAGGAAAGCTGGTGTTTGTTTACCCAAGGCAAAATCAAGTTCATCTTCAATTGCTGGGGATGAAAAGAGAACAGTGACATTCTATTATTTTTTCTTATTAAAGAGGTTCAGGAATCCTCCCACCCTAAACATGTTGATTCTGAAATGATTGTATTGGTTAGATGCTGACAGAAATACATTGTCATGTTTGTGGAAAGGCTGATAGAAAAGAGAAGGAATTAATAGTTGGTCTAAACTTTACCTGAGGAAAGATATCTCTTTGCTTGGCTGCGTTTCATTTTTCCTTTCTCATACAGCAATTTCACAGCAGTCTTAAAAATCTTCTTAATTTCTTCTGATACATCCTGCCATTTATTCTCATTCACAGGATTTGAGGAAGATTCCATCTTTTAAAAATATCCATAGTTAAGCATTAGCTGTAATACACATATCTAAAACTTCAGAAAATACAAATCTAATATACAAAGTGAAAAGGGGACAGAGAAATAGCTACATTATAAATAAATAAACAAGAGTTCAACTTCTTGTTTTGCAGGTAATCATGATTCTATTCTAAAATGCTATACTATATTCTGGTATTCTATTCTATAGTTACACAAGTTACCTATTTTGAATGTTTTCTACTTCAGATGCTAAAGTAGTATTCTTCAAGAATAGGACCGAGAAAAACTTTCTATAAAGAGGGTTTTAAGTCTGAATTAGTCTTAAATAATGGTAATAGATTCGCAATAATATTTCTAAAATTATCATTACTACTATTACTTCTCAGTAGCAGAAGTGATAATTAAACTTGGATGTCAAAATTGAAAATGAGGCTCCTAGCATGCATAACTGAGGACCACACATGAGTTAATATTTGAAAAATAAGAGATTTTATCTGTCAATATCCTAGGCAGGAGTAATTCCATCAGCAAGGGATTGTAATATAAATTCACAAATCCTGTGAGAGGGTGTCCCACAGATGTCATGACAGAGGTTTCTCCGAAGCAGCTGGTAGTTTCTGTTGCATGACTTACTGCAGGTGAAGTGCTTAAGGGTGTAAGTTGCTACAGTTGAGGCGTGTAATAGAAAGGATGAATTCCTTAAAAATTCTTTTTGTCATATGTTCAGAGCTGTTCATCCTTACTATTTTCTGTAAGATTATGAGGTATAACTGTTACTTTTTAGTTATGAGTATCTTTTTGCTTACTCCTTTGTGTCAGTAGGCAGGAAAGGTACACAGACTTATTAACAAAGAAGTCAAGTCCCTTTATTCAGGGGATATTGTGGGAACTAGCAAAATAATGCATGAAGTCAGAAAACTTGCTTTGGTTCTTGTGAGAAATGTTTCAGAAACAGTCACATTATCCTGCCTTAACTCATTAAAACTCTGTAAATATTTTTCACGTTTTCCATTTTTTTTCATGCTACAGAGGAAATACTATATTTGGTAAATGATTAATGAATGTATTTGATTCCATTTTCTTGTGTAATGCAGCATGTACTCATAGACTCCTAGATTAAGTAAGTACCGTATTTTTGTACACTGAATTCTGTCCTTGGATACACAGACTGTACAGGACAGTAAAATTGAACTCCAGGTAGTACATAAGTTTTATTATAATCCATTAAAGACAAATGAACATTATAATAGTGAATGGTATTCAAAAATCTCACGTTAAAATACATTAAATGAGTTAAAAGCATGGGATCTGACTCAGGATAGCACTTAAGCACTTCACTGTGGAGAGCTTTGCCAGTACAGCAGTCACAGGGAAAATGTGCATTTCCTCTGCACATCTTGGTCACTGAATTCTAGTGAAACACAAGGCAACAGCCAGGAGAGCTTGAGCTCTCCATGTTCCAGCACAAAGAAAAAGGGTATCTGTAATTATGCACCTGTAGCCTCAGCACTGACTATTGACTTGGTGCAGTTGTATGAGGCTGGTGGCCAGGACATCAGTGCGATAGGTACCACTCACTGGGAATTTTGTAATTTCACAGCTTCTGCTGTCACCAGGTATCAGCGAGGAATATCACAGAGCCAGCTGCTCATGTGTGGACCGAGCTGCAGTAGTTCGTGTGCCTGGCCCTAGGGACCACCCTCCACAGTAACTATTGCAGAGGAAATTTTCAGAAGGGGTGAATATGACCTACCGTGTTCTGGTAGCTTGTCAGCATTTCAGACTTTGGTCTGAGGTAGTATGCTGGTGGCACTGCATTCTCATCCCTGCAGTACCAGTCTTCTAAAATCCTTGTCTCCAGCTTAGCCTCTACTGCAGCATCTAGGATCATTTCAAACTCAGACGACTCAACTTCTCCTGGTACTCGGATGTTCCCATATTTCTCTCCCAGTAGGCCCTGTGTAATGCAGGAAAGTAGGGGTTATATTTCTCTTTCCAGTGATCCTAAAAAGCTCTCCTCAGGCTCTGACTTGCAGAAGAATCAGTGTAGTTACAGTTTCATGACCTTGAAATTGATAGGAAAGGAGACAGATACAGCAGAAGATGAATTATTATTGACAGTACTTTACTGAGCTACACCCTACTGCCATGACTTGATAGAATTTCAAGTAGATCCATTTTCTTTCTCAATATTAACTGATAAAAGAATACAAAGGCATTCAAAAGGTGCAATTAAAAAACCCAGCTTACAAGAACAACGTTGTACTGACTCATGTTCTGTTAATACAGAGCAGTCAGGGATTGGCATGAATCTCAGGTGTAGAAGTGAATGTGGAACACTCTTGCTGTGTAATGCAGGGTAAGAATGTGATCAAGTTTATAACCCTTTCTAGAACCTGCTTTTTGTAAAACACGTTGCTGTCTAAGTAGCCTGAAGACATAGACTTTTTACAGCATAAATCAAAGCCAGTATTTTACAAACCACAAGACCCATAGCACCAGCATTAGTAGTGCTGCACCAAATTTACACCTACAGGGTATTGCTGTGACCATGCAATCACCTTTGCACTAGGGCTTCTGGTGGCTTCCAACCAAACTCAGTTTTGGTGCTCAGTATGCATCCCTGGATTTCTGACTTCCTGACTTTATTCTTCCTTTTCACAACAATGGAACAGAAAGCTTTATATTATGTTTGAGGAAAATTCACATGATGTTTTGTAGAGCTTCAAATTAGTCTTATTAAAAATGTGGCTTTATGGCTTATACCAGCAAGATCATTACTGCAAAACCACAAGTTCTTTGGCTGCGTCATGTTCACTTGTTTGTAAAAAATATTGAATCTCTTGTCCCAGCAGCTGCCCAGCAAATGAACAGTGGAACAAGGGAAAACATTTTGGAACAAATACCAAACAGAAATGCGTAAAACCCCACTTTTATCTTGAAGTGCATAGACCTGGTATCAATGCAAAGGTTTGTGGAAGTCAGTCCTTAAACTATGTCACATCAGATCTTTCATCTTCAAAATTAAGAATTAAAATGCTGTTTATGATGCTTTAAATACATCAGCTAGCATCTAGGTATAGGTGCCTCCCTTGGTTGACCCTTCCCCCTTCACTCATTTGGTTCAGCTGCAATTAGATTTTTATCTGGCTGCACAAGCATACTCTATCAGGGTACCACAAAAACCACTCAGTCTTTTCATATTTATGTATTTTTATATAAACATTCTGTTTATATTTGAATGGCACACGTTCCTCCAGGGCTTCAGTTCTAAATTGCATCTCTGCAAGAGTCTCTCTTAGTATCTGCAGCAGCCTCTGTTAATACCTGCTTCTCTCCCTATATCCCCTCTACATGTAAGCAGGAAAAACAAAGCCACAGAATTGAAACAAGATGTTATTTCTCACAATGTTCATGTTCCTCCATGCTAAGTCTACAAGTAAGAATATTGCTATTTCAGACCATTATGAAAAATATCATGGTACTCTATAACCTAAAACTTCAGTTTGTAGTAGCAACATTGCAGTATTTTGATTATTATTACATAAAATTATTTTTAAAGGGAACAGCAACATTTACAGTATATTTAGTACCAAGAGACAGCTTTATATGCAGAGTTGTGAATCAAAATCTCCCACCAATTATGAGTCATAATATCTTAATAGTTAAAAAAAATAAAGATTAATTAGTTTGCAGGTCATTAACTGTTTAAATCTACTAGGCTGGCAAACATGTATTAAACTCTCAGCAACCAACTACATCTAACCAAGTTTTGCAGAATTAACAGAGAGCAACCTCAGCAGTAGTCCTGTTAGTGTTGTTTGGCTTGTGGCGGCGGTTACTGTTAAAGAAGATTAAAAAATTACTGCTTAGATTCAAATGGGAATGACAAAAA
>JAUBNY010000372.1:423871-442387 GCA_032275445.1 Crypturellus soui | reverse complement strand
TTGGTGAATCCATGCTGACTAGTCTTGAGCACCTTCTTGTCCTCCATGTGCCTGGAGACAACGGCCAGTATGAGCCGCTCCATCACTTTTCCAGGGACGGAGGTGAGGCTGACTGGCCTATAGTTGCCTGGGTCCTTCTTGCCTTTTTTGAACGGAGAACCTCTCCCGTTCTCCAGGATCTTTCAAAGATGATGGAGAGCAGCTTACCTATGACATCCGCCAGCTCCTGCAGTGCTCTAGGGTGCATCTGTGGAAGAATGGCCTGGGAAATAGGAAACTTTGAGAAGATCTAGGGCTTAACAGAAGTTTTGGCATCATAGCAACTTGCTTGGGGTGATACATAGTTGCCCTTCCAGGATGGCTGGTCTGCATGGACCCTGCTCCTCCACGGGTCCCTAGGCAGCACAATCTGCCTTCCTCGCAGCTGCAAAGGGGAGTAACGGGGGATGGAGCAGAGTGAAGACAGAGCGGCCAAACTCTGTTGCACTCCCTGTGCTGGGCTGCTATCAGTCGCACAGTAGCTGCCCAATGGGAGATACACCATAACATGTCCGGTGCTGAGCCAGCAAAGGTGGCAAATCACTCCTTCTGGATGAACTTTGCTTGAACTTTGGTCATTATAAGCTCATTATAATGTCAAAACACACCTCCATCCCCAAATTTATCCGCCTCCAAGGTACGAGCACTCCTCACTGAGCATGCGCTCTAGATTTTCGATTGACTGCACCTTTAAATGTGAGAGACTTTTTCACCAATCAATAAAAATATTGAGTATGGCTATAGTCACTGAAGCTCCACCTGAATGTAAAGAAAAGTATAAAAGGTGAACTAAGGATGAGAAGTGGCGGGGGGAGAAGATTCCATCATAAATCCCAGGTCAGTCGATGGGCTGAACCCCCTTTCCTCCCCTTGGGTTGGGATGCTGCCTCAGGAGACTCGAGACTGAGAGCCCTCTCCCATCTTCTGTGGTTAGTGATGATTGCAACATTTGTACATCAGAGCTGGCTAAAAACCCCACGCTGTAGTGGAGAATTTCCTATACTGACATCCGAAACCTGCTTTGTAAATGTTGGATTTAAAGAAATCCTGCAGTTTGTGAATTCAACTACTTGTTTGGGCCGGGGCGTGGGGCGATCGGACCTACAGGTGACAGACTGTTCGTGAATCCAATACTGCCAGAGTCAAGCTTATAGTAGATTACACTATTTGGGAACTCGATTCGCTCCGAGGAAGGCAATCGGACCTACAGTCCACAGACTGTGAATCTGATACTGATTTGATATCTCCTTCCCCCACTGCCACCACTTCGGCTTTCAAACTGCAACATTTTCACAGCTTTCCATCAGGGCCCATGGATTTGTGGGCATTGAGTTTCCTTAGGTGATCTCTGACCCAATCTTCTTCTACCCAGGGCAAGTCTTCCTCTTTCCAGGCTTCTTCTCTTGTCCGTAGGGCCTGGTACTCTAAAGGGCTGCCCTTGGTAAACACCGAAGCAAAGAAGGCACTCAGCAACTCTGCTTTCTCCATGTTTTTCGTAACCAGGGTGCCCATCTCGTTCACCATTTTTTCCTACGTTTTTCCTGATCTTCCTTTTGCTGTTAATATATTTGAAGAAGTTTTTCATGTTATTTTTAACATCCCTTGCCAGATTGCGTTCCAGCCATGCCTTAGCTTTCCTTGTCACATCTCTGCATTCCCTGACAGCATTCCTGTATTTCTCCCAGGGGGGCTGTCCATCCTTTTTTCCACATTCTGTATACTGCCTTCTTCTCCCTGAGCATTGCCACAAGCTCCTTGCTCATCCACGCAGGTTTCCTGCTCCCTCTGCCTGACTTCCTACACACAGGGATGCCCTGTTGCTGGGCATAGAGGAAGTGCTGCTTGAAAACTAAGCAGCTCTCTTGGGCCTCTCTACCTTCCAGAGCTCTAGCCCATGGAGGGCTTCTGAGGAGGTCTCTGAAGAGGCCAACGTTGGCCCTCCTGAAGTCCATGAATGAATGGAAGTCCCTGAAGAATGGGAGGCAAAACCCAATGCTGGCTGCCCAGAGCTGCCCTGGGTTGCGTGTAGGTACCAGAGGGATGGAAGAGGTGCTGCCTTCTCTGATACTGGTTAATTTTGGCATGCAAGTCTACCAAAACACAGAGCATCCTATCGTCTCAACTGTGGAGGATGAACTCTTAAAAACAACTTATTATACAGTTACTGAACTAAAACAAGGGATTCGTGCCTCTCTGTAAAGTGAAATTTAACAAGACTAGCTTTGCTGTTAAGCAAGCAGCAGCTGACAGGTGCTCTGTGCAGGTACTCACATCATCAATGTGATAGCAGACAAAATAGTCTTATGAGTAAACTAAAACAATCCAGGAACAACAGAAATAAGTTACTGGAAAAGGGCTGAAGTTGAGATTAGATATGATTAAATGGAAAATGGTAAACAGTTGGTCTGAGATACATAATGCATAAAACCACATTCTGGTGCTTTGTATTTATCCCCATAAGACTCACCCTGCAGAACCCCCAACGGATCTAATTTTAGAACTAGTAATCGTCCCCTGTGGCATAACTTGTAGAGTCTTGTTCAGAAAAAGAAAAGAAAAAGACACACTCCAAGAGGTAGTACATTTTAAATTTCTTATGAATCAAACAGAAATAAAACATTCTTCCAGCTGGCATTCTGTTGTGGATAAGGCACCCAGCATACCCATCCCATATTTTTATTCCCACCTACAAATCTAATGGAACGTGCTTAATTGGAATTTGAGTCTGCTGCTTCCATTAATGAAGCTCAAGATTTTCTATAGTCATAATAATTTGTGAAACTCTAAGGAAACAGAATTGTACATAGTTCTGGTGAACAACCGTAATTAGTATGGATGGCAGATAAGCTGGTTTAATTAAATAAAATCTAACCTGATTTCTACTGACAGCAAATCTGTGAAGCTGGCAGCTCCTAACAACAAGAGCGTCACGCAGGTACATGCCACCTTGCACACTGCTGCTGCAGATGAACGGATTAACTCAGTGACGTTCTTCTAGCAGCCAAAATGCTAGAATTTTGCTATTTTGCCATTGCCTAATTTTATACCTGTCCTAGTGTTAATTCCGGTATTCTGAAACCCCAGTGATAGTCCCAGTGATAAATTATGGGAATGAAACTGTATCTGAAAAACTAGAAGACTTCAAAGAAAAAAAACACGTCAATACTTAAGTCAAACCAAAAAAGATGGTCTTGAATAAGATGGTGACTTGCTGAATGCAGAGTTTTCTACAAGGGATGTCTCTTCCCACCTGCAGCGCTGTAAGCCAGTCCTGATGGCACCACCACCAGAAGCAGGTCCTGACCCAAACCCTGCCTCACCTAGTACTATCTCCACCTTGTGTGGGTGCAGTTACTGAGAGGATCTGAAAAGCCTTTTTTATGTTTTTCTTGAATAGTTTCAGCTAGGAGATAGCTGAGACCTGTCTTGCTGCCTACTCCGGGGTCCTGGTGTCAACACAAGGAAGGCAGCGTGCATGCCCATGATATGGGCTTTACGGAGAGACGGAGGGTGCAAAACCATCCGCTTTGCTGGGTTGGGCTTTTAGCTCAGCTTCAGTTGAGCAGAGCACTGGGCAGTATTGGAAACTGCCTGGCCCCAATCACAGCCTGATCCAAAGTCCACTACAGGCAATGAAAAGCTACAGTGGACAGCAGTGGGCTGTGGATCAGGCTAGGAGACGCCAGACACTTCCCTATGAAAATTCAATATGAATTGATACAAAACACCATCCCAGTTTTCTCTCCCTCCGTGTAACGCCAGGACGATGCTGGAGACGGAGCCCAAATAGCTACACACACACATAGGGTCTATCTTCCTGCCCAAGAGCAGGCAATAACGAGTAGTTTCAACATTACTGTTGCTGTGAGATGTGATTTCTGGAGGCTCGTAGCTCAGTGAAATCACTGCCAGTTCTCACGCGGCTCCTCTGGGGTACCACTTCTCACTGTGAACTGTTTCCATGCCAAAGGCTGACCTTCAAACACAAGCTGCTTCGTTACTGAAGTTCCTTCTTTTATTTTTAATAGGGAAAGTGATTTTACATTCTGGTGTTAGTAAACAGATGATGTGTATTTGCTCACAGTTGCCAAAACATTAAGCTCTAGGATAAAAAAAAAAAGTCATGGAAAACAGCCCAGATGAAGAAAATTTCAGAGGATATATGCAAGAGTTAATGCGCAAACCCCATGGGCGGTACCCGATTTCAAGCATCAGATTTTCTGCCCTACAGATGCGGCAGTGTCTCCTCTCTGCGGCAGTGACTGGGCCAGGAGGGTGACGGGGAGGGCGCTCGACCCCAGGCAGTGCCATGTGGGGACAGGGAGCCCACGTGGACATGGCCCTGTGCAACGCGAGCTCAGGCCCCACCGTGGGGATGGTCCGGAGCAGGGAGGGTGTCTCCGCTGCCACAAAATTCTCTCTTCCAGGAGGAATTTGCATTCTGCAGCTTGGAGAGGCAGCAGGAAAACCAAGGCCAACCCAACACAACAGGAGGAGGCAGCTCAACCTGGGAGAACCAAGGCAGAGCAAAAGGAAAGATAAAACAACCCCAAACTGCGCTTGGGACTGCTCAAGCCACCACAGAAACAGAGCTTGCACCGAGTCACAGAGCCGCCTGCAGGCATGAACTCCAACCAACCCACAGGAAAGAGCTGCCCCTTCTCAGCACGGAAGGAGCTGGGTGGGAGATTGCAACACGGAGCCCCCTGTGCATCTACTGAGGTCTGTGACCCAGAGTGTGCAGAGAAAATCTAATACAGCCCTAAGTGCATCTGCCCTAACATGCCCATCCATTTGCTGCTTTCTCCCAGCACTCTGCTTGGCTTTGCTGGATGGGCAGGGCAGATCTTGTCACAGGAAATTTTCAAAGCAGTACCCTATTAAAAAAAAAAGTGGGCATTTAACCATTGTGTATTAATTGCAATGAGAGTTTTTGTACTTGAGTTATCTAAGGATGTGATGCAAATAAGGTTAACAATTACTTAGTGGCAATACTAAGTAAGGAAATGGCTGCCAAACCTCTTAAAGTTGATGTGTTCTAGTCATAGAAGACTATTCAGCAACAAAATTACTCCTTTTGAGCTGCATTTAAAAAAAAAAAAAACTAATGCTGCACAATGTATCACCTCTGTTACTAAGAGCCTTGAATATCAATAGGAAATTAATGTCCTTAAATATTATGGAAACCTTGTCTTTGAAAATAATACCATAATAATGACATTTGCATTTCTATAGAGCCTTTCTCTGAGAATCTCAGAGCAATTCACAAACCTCACGTTTGAATCAGATAACTAGTATGGGAGGGAAAAACGACTTGGGCTAGCTAGTGCCCTTAAGTTCCTAGAAGATAACTCCAAAGAGGTTGTGTTTTTATTCCCTTGGGATTTCTGAATAGAGAACATTGGAAAGCAGCCAAGGGTCCCTAAGGCTGACTGGGAAGTCAGCAGATTGGTCCAGGTTATATCCTCCATAACCTGTTTCCAAACAACACTGTCAACTTTCTGGTCTCTACTGACCCTTCCAGAAGGCACAAGAGAAGCTGGAGAGAAGTGGCCATTCATTAAGAAAGAAAGAAAGAAAGAAAGAAAGAAAGAAAGGAAGAAAGAAAGAAAGAAAACAAAAAAGGAGCACAACAGATTTGTGATTCTCCAATTGTGGCAAAACACGACTACTGTGATACCACACACAGGGCCCTGTCCTGCTCCAGCCAGCAGGTCGGCCTTGCCTACTGGGATGAGCACAAGGTGCACAGGTACGTGGGCCCTAATTGCCCAGCCTTCAGCTCCTAGCTAGTGCTCTCGCTATATATAGTAACGTTGGTGGCTTCTCCTTCTCCTCAACCTTGTCAGTTCTTAGAAGAAACCCGTGGGCTGAGCACCTGAGCCCAAAGGAATGGCTGCCTAGCATGAAAGTCACTAAAAGTAATGGGAAATATCATTAAAATAGCAAGCAACGCTGAACTGTGTCTCTTATTTGTGGGGAAATGATAGGATGTGACTGCAAATGTCTAAGCTACTAGGAGCATTTAATCAAAACACTTTTGAAACAAAAAAAAACATAACTGCCCGAGGCAGGATTCAAAGCGTGGCACATAATTATAAGCCGAACACTTCTCATTGCATCAATTAGCTTCTCTTTCTCCCCTGAGAGCAAACAATATCCTATCTAAACTAACGCACAATTATAAAAATATAAACATTTCTGTCTTTGAAATATTTTATACTGTCAGTTCTGTAAGACGGCAAATTTAAAACAACATACACAGAATATGTACCTAGAAAAAATTTTAATTACTTTTAATAGCTGTGTGCATTTCACATGAGACAACTTATTTATAAAACACTCCAGATCTTGGCAGTTAATATGATTAACCAGTGCCACCTATTGGCTTAACTGTAACATTTAGCTGTCCATTTACATAAAAAAATGAGGCAGCTAAAATATACAAAGGGGTCAAGACTGTTAAAATACAGAATTTAGCAGATATCTCAAAATAAAACTGATATGGCAGAAGGGAAAAGAAACTCCTATATCCAAATATCAATAGACTTTCCACAAAATTTTGTTCCCAAAGTAAAGCAAATGTTGGTTTCTGAAAGTTCTGAGCTCCATTGTGCATATAATACGCTTACATGGAGCAAATTTGGAGTCTGATGCCAAGTTCAGTGAAGTTAATGGAAAGCTATGTTAAGTTTGGTGGGTGTTAAATGAAGCCTGACATCTGTGACATGAATTGAAACCTAGGACCTTCTCATGGCTTACTCACTTTCATCTAGGGCTTGAATTAAATCCCTCAATCCATACAGGATGAACACTTGGACACTAAATACTCATTAAGTTTAATGGGTATGACACTGGTGAGTATTCTGAAGCAGAATTTCATCTCAAGAAATGTAGTTATAACTATAACCTGACATTGCTCGTCAGGGACATAGCTGCCCTCAAGTGTAGGTGCTCACAACAACAACAGCAAAAAGAGCTAGGTTAGCTTGGAATACTTTCCAAATCCTACAAATGATCCCTAAATTGAAGCTTGACAGTCCAAGAGTCCTTGTGTCCCTTGGATAATACCTGTGGCCAGGAATCGTGCAAATGTGCAGTGGGTGCTTTAGCTGCACCACGGGTTGAAGGCAGAAGCCTCACAGGAGGGAAATTTGCATTCCGTAGACTGTACAAATGGAAGAATTCAATAAAAAGTAATTCTGTCATTTAATAAAGCAAATGGGGAAAGGCTCCTGAAAACATGACAATTTACAATTATTGTCATACAATTAAATGATGTGACAAGAGAAACTGAAGATACAGCACATTTAGAGATACCAAAATTAAGTCTGAAAATTACCCCTGCAGAACACCAAAGCTTATTACAACTAAGCACTGGCAAACAGCAAAGCCTGCAAGGACAAGGATTTGCAACTATAATCAAAATTAATGTGAAAGAAAAATTAGATGATCTTATGAGATATATGGGGAATTATGGGTGAGATGTGAAAATAATGCTTAACATAAGACATAAAGACTGACAATGCAGAAACAAAGATATATGTTAAAATCCTACTAATTCATTTAATAGTGTCTTTTTTATTTAATAGTGTATTTTTACTTTTTAACAATTAAGTGGTGTGTGCTGCAATAGTTTATCTTTTTTCTGTGATAACAGGAGAAGAAAGGGAACAATCAGGGTATGTTACTAAAGCGCTTAAGGTAATGAGTCAGTGACAATCAATAAAACAACAGGATGTCGCAGACATTTTGTCTCCTAACTAAGCTGCAGATTTGAGTGTTGGAAGCAAACAACACAGTATGCTACAGGCTTTGGGAAGACATAAAACTGAGGAGAGTCATAAAAATAAGCAAAAAGCAAATAAGGCTCATAAAACCACACATGTATTTCATTGCACATCATAGTTAATGATGAAAGAAAAGTAATTATTAAATCTGTCAACATATGGGTTGCTGAAATAAGTAAGCTGGGTGAGAAAAAGGTTCTGCAAATGAACTTTACCTCAGTACAGGTCCATTAAATACACCTAATTCTAAAGAAATTCCAGTAAATAATCCTGTGTGACTTTAACTCTGGCAGCCCTGCAGAGCTACACAGGAGTTCTGCAAGCACAACCTGCTCTACTACAAAGTTGCCCTTCTGTTCTCTGAACTTCTTACTTGAGTTCTTTCTTTCAAAAATATCTTATTTTTTCTCTGATTTTGGAGGAAACTGGCCATTATTTGGGATCTACAAAAACTGCTGAAGTCAGTGAGACCTGCTGGAAAAGTCTGACTGATAAACACAATTACTGCAGCCTCGTGTATGGGTACCAGGAGAGACACGCGAAGGCTTTTCCTGCAGGAGCTGAAACAGCCTTAGGCTGGACACAGAGAAGGAGAGGAGCTTATCCATGTGGATGTCTGCAGCGATAACGGAGGAGTCTCCTTCACAGAACTCCTTTTTTTTTTCTTACTACTAAATTGAGAGGACTGTTAAATTACATCACTGCACATGAAGCAAACATGAAGGAATGAAATGACACTTCCTGCAACAGAGAGCAGCTGCAACAAGCCCAGCACAACAGGACAATGTGAGGGAAGGATGCCAGGAACACAGCTGATTATTTATACAATTATTTCATACACCTACAGTCAAGTTCTGGTTAGTTTATGACCACCCACTCATGAGTACTGCAGTACAAGTTTTAAAATACAAAAGAGAATCCTGGATGCGGTCTGAGCTAAAAAAGCATTAAGCAGGAGCAAATAATGGACAAAACTGGCTTGCCTTGATGGGTTATGTAATGTCTGAGAGGAAAACAATGATTGACATATAAAAGAGTGATTTATCCTACCTCCCCTCTCCCTAACCCTTTCTAATTCTAATCATTCATGTAGCAATTATTATTTTGTGAAAATAATATGATCCAGCTGAAAAAGGTATTTTAAAAAAATCTAATGTTCCTATTTTATGAGTCAAATATTTCTAATGACTTAATTTTTCTAGATTTTTCTTTGTTTTCTTGTTCCTGACTTTTATTAATTTCTTCTGCTTCTAACCACACTAAGTTGATTATATATAGTATATTACACACCAAGGGAACAGTGAGCTTTATTCCTCTTAGGGACTTAGAAACTGAACAAAAAAAAAGGCAACGTATGTACTAACCACTTGCTCCTTCTAAAACACAGGTGAGTTTGAAACAGCTAAGCTTTTTCACAAATAAAAATCTTTCACAAATGCTATGTAGCAAATAATATTTCAAGATTGTCCAGAACTGCCATATCAATTTTAATCAGTGACTGAATGACAGAATGTCTTACATACTACTACTACTTTCGTATGACTTTAGTGATTCTCCCCAACTCTTTCCTTTTATGTTCATAATAATAACACAAATGTTAACTATTATTCTTACAGAGTGGATTTAAAAAAATCACTCTCCCACAGTGAGGAATTTTCACTACATTCTTGCGTGTAGTAAGTAAATGGGATGTTAAAAAGGCACCTTGACAGTCACGTCTAACTACCACGCTGGCACTGTGCCTGTAGTAAAACATCCTCATAGTAATGGAGTACAAATGTCATGCGGTACATTCTGTGAAGCATTGAAAGCAAATTCAAGTTCTCTGTTAAGTCCCTTTGTCATGATTTTTGAACATAAATTTTATATTCTACATGCAGAAAGCAATCCTATAAATAGGTGATACCAGTAGAAGCATGTAGAAAGACAAAATAAGACCATGCTAATCCAAAGCTCCTTCAAAGCAGACAGGAAAACCATTATAAATTCCATGATTTTTGAATGAAGCCCAGTAGTTATTCTTCAGAAGCACACCAGCCTATTCAGAGTGAATGTCCCTGGCCAGGGAATTTGAGGGATGCTATCCAATGAGCTGCAGTGACCTTTAGAAGAAGATAAAGATCTTTTATGATGCTGTACTCTCAACACCTGCGTAAAAGATGGTTGAAAGGATGGACTTAATTTCCATTTCTAGCACTGCCAGACACTATCAGTCCATCTCAAAGCCTGTGACTGTCCCTGTCCCTTGGCCACAGAATAGATAAAACCACGTGCAAGTCATCTGGTACATCCATACCTGCACAGGGCCAGGCAGAGTTGAACCTACAACTGGGTATCTCATTTGCTTTATTGAAAATGATTTTGAATTTACATAAAGCCTGTGAGGAGCTGACAGTGGTATTAGCACTAAGAATAATATATCGGCAGCGGGGAAAGGACCTCAGTAGAATTATACAGTATTATACATGGTTGAAAGTATTATACAATGGTCGAAGTATTATACATTATCAAAAGTGTAAAAAATAAAATTCATAATTAAAAGAAGTGGATTTTAAGATTGTTATGGGTACTGAGGCATTTTTAGTTGTCTTCTAATATTGTGATCCATGTGCTTCACCCTTCCTGTGTTTTCCGTTGTCTTTTGGCAAATATGTTGTAATTCATCAACTCGTGTTAAACAAATTGGGCAGAATGAAATTCATGTCAAATAAAATGAGTATTGTACATGAGAATACATCACCAATAAAGAAATACTGTAAATGACTGCCCCCCTTCCCTTCTTAAATGAACAGGTCAAGGGGAAAGCTGCAACACGAGTCTGTGCTATCAGATGCTAAAGAAACCAGAGATTTCATAAACGCCCCAGGTACACGAAAGCTTTACCTGAAACATGCAGTCCACTGCAGCACATTATGTCTGTAATAAAATCTTTATGAGTTTATTGATTTATATTATCTATGTTTTATTCTGATACACCCATTGGCTTCCTGACATGGTAAAATAAAGAGCCAGAAATCGGATTTGAGAAATGTATGAATAATGTCATTAGCAAGTGAAAGTTAGTGCAACTCATTCGCAGCAAGGCAATTTCCACCTGTGTTTTTTGCTTGGTTTTATTGACCAGTGAATTTATTTTGCATCTGTATGATTTTCTGCGAGCTGCACTAGTGCTGTAGAAGGCAGTTGAGAGCAGACAGTACAGCAGCTATTTTCCTCTGTGCTTTTAATGTATTTCCTTTTTATTAATTGAGAGTATAAATAAGATTAAAAGTTAGAGAAACTTCTTTTCTTCTTTTAGGAATACTATCTGATTAGGAGTATCTCTTAGGAGTATCTGATCCTGTTTGGGGCAGCAGGACAGATTGAAAGGCTTCAAGAGGACCCTTCTAGCCTGCTGCTTGCAGAACAGTAATAGCCCAGTGAAATATCTCTGGTTTAAATGGTCTGGTTTTTAATTCAATTTCACCTCATTTTGCTCACTATAGATTGCTAAATTCACTATATTCCCATGCTACCAAATGACATGTATTTTAAAATAAATCATCACAAACTTTGCTAGTGTTTTGATAGGCCAAATTAAGTATATCAAACAGGAGTGCTTCAGTAACATGCTCAACAGCATTGCATAACGCTTCAATATATTTAAATATAGGTGTGAAAATAAATCAAGACCATTATAAAGCAGTCCTAAACCATTATCATTGTCCTAATATTTAGCAGTAATGACTCCTGGAAAGAACTGGGAACTAAAAAGTGAATTCAGACTTACTGCTCACTGTGTTCAGTATGTCAAAATGGCTATTCTACAGGGTGGAAAATGGAGGAGAGAGATATTTTCCTGAGAATAAATAACTTGGTCTTGCCAGAACAATATAGATTCCTTCTCTGTGTGCATAAGAAGCTCACCACCATGATTACTATCAAAAGATGTTTTTACTTTGTTCTCATTTTCCAGATTTCATGGGACCTTTATGAAATAACAAGAAGCACGGAAAAAAGAAAAAGGATGAGGCTTTTGAGGTAAGCACTCTTACTGCTCAACCACACGACTGACTGATGTTATTCCAGGGTTTTGACAGTAAAGATTAGAGTGGCTCTTTGGCAAGATCCTCTAGCTATGCAATGCTGGCATAGGCAGGTGTGGGACACTCTTCCACAGTTACTGAAGACTGTTTTTCCCTTGTTTATTCCTTAGGATGGCTCCATTTTAGTAATTCCTTGGAAATAAGTACATTCAGATAACTGGCCTTCACATTAGCTTTCCTTTCTATATACAGATGGACTAAAATGGATCGTTGCATTGACTTTTTTCAAATACAATTATTCTATTAGGGGGATTTGCTTTTAGGCACTCCTCCTCTGCAGGTATTTCCACTTTTGCTTTTTAAGATCTCTTCTTGGCTGAATCTGTTTGGTCTTGTTCATACAAAATACTCAAGTTAGTAGGATCTAAATTTGAATAAATAAACGCAATTAGACACTTCACTGAGCAACAGTCTATTTCAAAATTTGAAAGGTTGTTATAAATACCAAGACCATTGACCGATAAATACCAAGACCATTAGACCAATTTATGGAACAAAAATACCTCACTGATTACTGAACACAGATAGAACCTTTGGCCAAGGAAGTCCCTAGCCCACAAACTGCTGGAAACTGGGAGATAGGCTGTCAGAAATTACAATTGTGTCCTGATCTCACATACTCTCTCCTTATGCAGCTGAGACTGCCAGTGTCGGAGACAGAGTATTGGGCTGAGTGCTCCTGCAGCCTGCCTCGCTACGGCCAATCTTCTTATTTACCTTATCTGTAATAACTGGTGCGCATAACTCTACAAATATGGATAACCTCTCTCATCTAGAAGTATTAAACTCATGTGGTTATTTGATGTTCTCAATCATTGAAAAGGACTCTTCAATCAAATAAAACTCTAGTGAGACCATTTATGAACAAATGTTAAATATAAACGCAGGCAGTGTCAGGGCTTTGGTTATAGATGCTCTAAAACGTTCCTTTTCCTCCTATCTTGCATGGCCAAGCATCAAACTTGTACCACAAGATAATTAAACAGATAATATATATTTGAAACAGTTCTCAAAAGGGCTTTGTATAAGCATTTACTGTTCCTAATAGCCTTTTATTTTAACAATGCAGTTTAAATTTGCACTTTTGCATGATTCTGAATGTCTGTTTCTGTATTCATATAATGTAAGTGCTGTAGCTTCTATTAAAATGTGCAAGAGCTTTTTACTAACATGAATGCATCAAAGGGTCCAGGCTTCAGAATCGCTCAGGAAATACAAAACATCACAGGTTGGAGAGTTGTGTGGAACCACACTGTGCAAACAGGACTCATTTAATCTCATTTTAAAATGAAACTAGTTAGAGATTCCAAATAACAATTTTACAAATAATATTGTTAGGTATCATCAGCACACTCTGCTAACTCCATGTCTGAGCAAGGATACCTGGTTCAGAGAGGTGGAAGGTAAAGGTGGAGCTTTTTAAAGCATAGCTGAGACTGGAAAAATAGGCAGTTGCTAGTATAGTGAACTGGACTCTGTTCACATTTTAGAGTGTTTAATCATAGCACAGACACGTGTTACCAAGTTGAAGACAGCAGCTGCATCACCTCAAATGTCTGCACAAATATGATGTTTGTAGAATAACATTTTCAGCTTCTTCCAATTAGAAATCTGCTCTGTTTACCTATTTGATCAGTTTGAACCTTAGCACAAGCATGACTCTGGATTAAATTCGGCATGGAAGTCCTGCCAGGGCCCAGTCTTTGCAGCCTCTGGCACCAGGTATACTTAGAACAGCCTGGTAAACCTGGCCAGTAGGGACGACCTCATTCCCCAGTGCAGCTTCTACACTGAACGGGCAGTAGCGGGGCTGAGCCCCGCTCAGCCCTGGGGTCTGTGCAGCACTGTGCTTCCTGCAGCAATGGGCATCAGCAGGTGCTCACAGCAGCTGCTCCCAGGGGCCAGATGCAGGGGCAGGTATCTAATAACAACGGGGGTGCCGAGGAGGCCGGGCTGGGCCTCACGCTGCCTCGCTACAGCCCCTGGCCTCAGCTACCAGCGGCGTAGGGCCTGCTCCCTTTCGCACTCAGTATTGCCGGGGTAAAGGCATCTCTGATATAAAACCTAAAGTAATGAAAGCAGAATCAGGCCAGTGGAGTTATTCTAGAGTTGCATTGGCATAACTATGATTAAATTGTGTCCTCTATTATTATCCTCCTTCAATTAAAATCACATCAAGGGGATAAATTAGTTGCCTTGAACAGCACTGCCTATATTGTCAGATTTCTCTGTATTCCTTACACATGACTACATAGGACTACATTATATTTATATCTACCACCTTCAATCTATCAAAATGCTACATTACTGGTGGCTAAATATTGCTAATGTGTTAAGGCAGTCTGAAAGTATATTACATTGAAATACTATTACAGCAGCTGAAAATTCAAAGGAATTTATTTTTTCAAAGAAATTTATTATTAAAAAAAATATATTCTGGTATTACTCACATACTTAGAAACAGAAGTGCAATAGCCCCATGATCTAAAGGTCTCTTTCCATAATAAACATTTTAAAATTCTAAAATCTAATATAGGATTTTGTCAAATCCTATATTATAAAATAAATAGCTTGCTTTATTTAAAGAAAAAGCTCCTGATCTTGCTACTTGTTCTCCAAGCACCCATCCTGCCTTGTGAGTACATGAATGAAAATCTGTTGAGCCATTTGGGGTATGAATTAAACAAAAGCTCCTTCATGACTGCACTCACACAGTTGGTGCCTGTAGTGCAAATGAAGAGCCCGGGCCCCAAGCTGCACGGGCTGAAGAGCCAGAGAGAGCACAACAGGTCACGACGTAGCTCTTTTCATGGAGCAGATTCACTACTGTTCTGTGAAACAAACTCCAATCCTACTCAGTCTCCTTCTGGGCCTGTTTTGATCAGATCTTCTAAAGGGAACAAATGCTTAAGGACTTGCTCAGCAAAAAAACCCTCTCTGTTCTAGTTCTGGCTTACATCTACCTGCCCTGCCTTGCAGAAAAGGTAACGCCTGCTCGAGACGTGGTGCTGCAGTGCAAGGAGGGCTGTGCAGCTTTCCCATCTTGCCCCATCCCGCCATTCAGCTCCTGCTTCCTGCTCCCCCACACGGACACGAGAGCTGCGTTAGTGCAGTGGCCCCAGAGGGAAGAGAGAAAATGTCACACCAAAGCATCGAAACAGCAAGCTGCTTTCCACAGCCTAGCAAATACAAATTATAAGTGTCATTGACATCTGGTCTTCCTGAAATAACAGTATTTCAAATTAAGGACCACACCAAAAGAACAAATAAATACTTGCTATCATATTACTCTCTCAAACTCATCTAAGATGCTCAACTTTGTTCTTGAAACTACTGAGTTCTTCTTGTTCAAGCATAGCTTGTTTTGTAGCTTTTAAACACTACAGTGATGAGTGTCATGTAAAGCCATAAATAGGTACAAAGTTAGGTAACCACAACTAACACTTAACATAAAAAAAGTCCTGGAGTTATTTGTCTCCACATCTCCGCAACACCTCCCTTGCAATTTCATACACTTGAACATCTGTGTTTTCCTTTAGCCAAGGAATAAATTCCACCCAGATTACATAAATTGTCTTTATAAAAAGACCTCAAGCAATATATCTAAGTAGAGACACCATATGGTATTTCGGGGCAGGAACAAAATGGACCATAGCTAACTAAGTATTAATCCATCTCTTTAGCATTTATTTTTCCAAATCGGTATTGCCTTAATGCTATATTTCTTGAGAGAAACAACATTTCAGTTTAAATACAGTATATCCAAAATATGCTACAAAATGTAAAGTTATACCTTTCTCTCATCACATATGGCAATTATACTGTAATTAAAACAAGTATAATTCTCTATAAATCTGAGGTGCCCACCCTTATGTTCAGTAGCAATAAACTATGAAAGCATATACAAATGCCTCTTTTTTTTTGCCCTTTCACATGTACATGTACATTTAATTCCTGCAAGGCAGCCTAAGTAACTCCAAATACATACACTTCTACTTATATAAAACATTCTTTTTCTCATCAAGACAACTAAAGGTAAATGTGAATTTTGCTTGATGTATCATCAGCAAATATATAAACTGGGCACCAAACATTTCTGCTGTATTAGAATGGAACGATTTACAAATCAACATAATGTTCTAGATTATGTATATCAATGAAAAATAAGAAGCTGAAAAAATGTATAATAATTAAAGAAAACCCAAACTCTTTCAGTAGCACAACACAAGGCCACTTGAGCAGTCTAAAGTGATGTTGGTAAAGACTGAACCGTAAAGTTTAGATTTATACTGCGCTTGCACAATGGAGGCACTGAGGTGAGAGTGTTATTAGTAGCATCTCCTGTTAGAGGAAGATCTTTATATTATATTCCTGTATGTATATGTAGAATTTGTAGATTTTTTTTTTAAAGATGGATTGCAGTATGATTAGCAAATATGTAAGGATTATATTATATTGTTAGGGATTATAACATAATAACAAAAGTATGGCATTTACTGCTATTGTCCCAATAGAATAACCAAGTTCTGTAAGGACCAAAGCTTACCAGCAAAGGAGTAGGTAAACATCTGGCTTCTGTGGGCCATGGGCTAGTTTGGGGAGTCAAAAAGCGCTATGGCAATCTCTGACTATCCTTGCAATTTTACATCTCTTAGCTATAACAGATATATTCAAATAAAAAAAGCAACATTCGTGTTTCCAAAGCTCCAATCATCTTCATGTGTATGAACTTGTTTGATCTTGTGTACTTGACAATGCAGACCTAACTGAAAACCTTGGACGTCTGACAGCCCAGCCCTGAGGCACCCAGAAAACAGCCCACGGTGGCCGAGTCCGGCTGAAGGAAGGTAGTCAACCCGCAGCCCCTCTCTGTCACACTCCCCACCAGAAAGAGGAATCAGTTGCACTAATATGCTGCACATTAGCAAGAAAGACCCTGATCATGCAAAGCCCTGTAGTCGAGGGCTTAAATATGCTAAGTAGTTTAAGTAGGAAGAAGACATTTTTCCCAATTTCTTGCAGTTTTTACTCTTCTAGATATTTTGCATATGTCATTTTTTAATTCCTACGTAGCTTTCTTGATATTATCTAAATTCCAGTGTAGACTACTTTTCCTGTTATATATATATACACAGACCCACATATACGTAGTTAATACCACATGCAGTTAGTGATGCTCTGTGCCAATGATATCAGTCATTGATTGACTGATCAAATACAGTCATAGTCATTTCATTTAGATTCTCTGAATGTTCATTAGTAACCACTACTGATTTTAGGCAGCTTGTTCTGACAAGCAAAATCTGGAGTTAATTTGAATTTTTGGTCCAACACTAAAAGTAGGAGTAATGTAAATAAATTATTAGAATTGAAAAGTAAGTGTTAATTATTGTTAATTCTGCTCCTATAAATATACTAAAGTCATTTACTCTAAAAAGAACAAATTATTTGCTTCATTGCAGTGTATGTTTAAGACTGACTTTTAGAAATAACCATGTAAGGTGAAAACCTGCAAATGGATATATATGGTTTTAATATCCGACTTTCAGAAAGAGTCCAGTGCTATTTATTTTCTATAGGAAATATCTGTTAACACATCAAATTAACCTGATGATAAAGGGCATTCATCTGGAGGCATCAATAGCTCCACAGTTAGGATGATACTAACAGAAATCTATTTGCAATGAAGAGACTTGTAAGAATTCACATCAATTTGCTTGCAGGGTAAAGTAAACATCTTTTGGGTTATCACTATTTATACATTTGCTTGGCTCTCAGCAATAAACCACGCACATTTTAAATGCCACCTTCTACAGATAATATATATATATATATATAAAATATATGTATGTATGCATGTAAAGTGAAGTTGCAGATCTGCGAGCTGGCAGTGGGCCCGCGTGCGGAGCAGCTCGCGTTCCGCCTGCCTCCGGCCTGCGCATGCAGTTACTCATCATCATGCCGGCATCTGGGCACTGAGGATTTTAAAACTCGACCTGGTCTGTC
Source organism: Crypturellus soui (assembly GCA_032275445.1). Taxonomy (NCBI): domain Eukaryota; kingdom Metazoa; phylum Chordata; class Aves; order Tinamiformes; family Tinamidae; genus Crypturellus; species Crypturellus soui. Next base: position 424,467 of record JAUBNY010000372.1, on the reverse strand, counting down.
ATTTTAAGCCCGGTTTGCAGGTCTGCACGTAGAGGTGACAGTGCTGTTGCGTTACAAGCGTTGCAGGGAGGGTGGCTGAAGGAGAGCCGCCAGCGCAGCCGTCTCGGTCCTGGAGACCGGCAGTGACAGCGGCACGAACATCTCGTTTATTATTTCCTTGCTGCAAGCGGGAATGCACTTAACGGCTTAAATAATATAAACCTCGCGGGCGGGCATGGCACCCCCTGGAAGCGGCAGGCAGAGAAGGGCAGATTTCAGCACAGTTTGCAAGTTTGCTGCCTGGGGCACGGGGAGGGCGGCCCCGGCGTCGCCGAACTAACCCCGCGGCTGCAGCGAGCGCGCCCTTGGGTGGGGGGTCCCGCGTGCTTTATCCCAGGAAGGCGCTCCCGCAAACGCGGCCGCGGGCAGCGCGGGGCACGGGCGGCTCGGGGAGGGGACACGGCGCGCGTTACCTTCGGGGTTGGCGCTGATGAAGACGCGGACGCTCCTGCCGCTCGGCACCAGGTGCGGCGGCAGCGCGGCGAGGTTGCCGGCGAAGGCGGCCCGGCGCAGCGCCGCGTCCCGCGGCCACGCCGCGCGCCCGCCCGCGCCCGCCG
>JAUBNY010000372.1:410652-423771 GCA_032275445.1 Crypturellus soui | reverse complement strand
GCGGGGAGCCCGCCCGGCCGCCCCGGCAAGAAAGGTTGCGGCGGCTGCGCGGGCGCTGCTCCCTCGGCGCGCGGCTCCGCGCTCTCCGAGGCAGGGAGGTCTCCGGCGGCGACACCTCCTCCGAGTGTCTCACAGCGCCGGCATCGGATTTTTATAGGGAAACCGCTCCCGGCTCATCCTCTGCGCTCGAGAGAGTTCAGAGACCTTCCTCGCGTTTTGTTCTGCAGAGCCACCTGCTCGGATCCAAAGAGAGAGATGCCCTTGCTGCTTTTTTTTTCTTTCTTTCTTTTTGTCTTCCTCTTCCCGTTTCCTTTTAATCAGTTATTTATTGATGGGGATAAATGCAGCGCTGCGGTGGGGAGCAGGCGGGAGGCAGCGCGCCCCTCGCAGCGGCGCGCGGCGGGCGCCCCGTCGGGCAGCGCCCGCGAGATATTGAGGAGGGCGGCGGGGCGGGCGGCCCCCCCGCGCGGCCCCGGCGCCAGCGGGGGCTCTGGCGGCCGCGCAGGCTGCGGAGGGGGGGGCCGGGAGGGAGGAGGCGGAGATGGCGGGGGAGGCACCGGGGAGAGGGGGACGGGGAGGGGGCCCATGAGCCCCGGGACTCCCGGCTTGGGGATCCCTTCTTGGGAGGGCGCCGCCGGCCTCGGGGGAGGGAGGGGTTCGGCGTCTTTAAAAAGAAAGGGAGATTTTTTTAAAGAAGAGAGAGAGGAGGTGAAAGCCGGTGAGGCCCAGACACCTGCGGGGGCTGTTCCATGTCCTAAATGTCAAACAAACCCGGTGCGTACATCATACTCACATACTGGCTCTCTCAAACGCTGTGTGTAACGTTTGCCCCACTGGGCGCACGAGGAGGTGCCAGGCGGTACTGGGGGGGTCGCGCTCCTGCTCCGTGCGCACCCTGCGCCGTGTGGCCCACGGGAAGAGGCTGAGCGGCCTCTTCGGTGCCCAGGGACTCGCACAGGCTGAAGCCGCCTGCTCGGCTCCCTTGCAGGAACGAAGGTGGCAGCCGGGGGGGTTGCCCAAGAGCTGTTGAGCAGGCTTTCCAAAATTGCACCCCAAGTGTATTTTTGTGTGTTAGTCTAAGTAATTCTGTTGCTACTTGCTTACTGTTGCTTTATCAGTCACGGTAAATTTTGATTGAGTTTCAACAAAACATTAACAGAAGGGCAGATTTTAGAGTACCGATTCTCAAAGATTCCTGTAAGCTCTGTGAAAATAGCTGGGCACGGGAGAGGGAGCTTATCTGCAGAAAGGAAGAGTATTGCAGTGTACCTTCAACCACTAGTAGTGACATGTCAGCACTGGGTGGAGGAGTTGTGCCACTGTCACGGGAAACAATTCAGAGCGCAGAGTCCCTAGAAATTGGAAAATACCCATTTTTGTCAAATTTCTCTTCCTGTAAGGTTCTCTAGTGGCCAGTAAGGGGCAGTTTTCGCCTGAAACCTTTCATGATAGACATTCACATTTCTTTCTCCATGGATTCCCCAATGTATTATATAAGGCAGGCTTGTATGGAAGCTTTGATATAATGCAGTTACAAAGTCCAGCAGTTATGATCTAGGACATGAGGTTTTATATATATCACTGCTTACAGAACTATTGGTCTCACATGGACTTCGCTTACCCTTGGTATACTCAGTCTCACCAGTGGCTCTGGTGCATCTTTTTGTGCCTTGTGTCCCTGACAGATCATTTCTCTAGTACAGATCTGCAAAGCAGCTCCTTGAGGTTGCAGACAGCTAATGAATGTATGAAGGAGATGATTTATAGCGTAGGCTGGACCGCATCTTAGGCGCTTTCCTTGGACTAACTCTCAGCTCGACTGCCTCATTTTCTCCTCCTGCATAAAGTGCCGGGCAGTCCTCACATAGGAATTCAGTTGTGGAAGCAGCTCCTGATGAGGATGCAGAGATTCTCACTTTATATTGCTGCTGCCTAAGAACTCTGATCAAGAAATTTCTCAGATAGATAGCTTCTTTGGAAAATTAGGCTCATTGATCTACCCCTTGGCCACTCCAGCCGTAATACAGTGTGCTTTATGGCTCTTTTTGGCAGTCATTTTTACTAGATTCAAACCCTGCATTTGCAGCATTTGAATTCTTTTGGAATTTTGTCTTTGACAGCGCTGACAATAACATCAGCTTTTAATGGAATATATTGTCTCAAGAGCCCAGGCTGAATAAATTGGGGCCAGGCTTATCATTCCCAACTGCGCACCGTGTCTCTTGCCCGGACGTTAGCGCTCTTGCAGCAGGGGTGGTGGCATTGCATATGAAGCAGCTCCTTCTCGCAGCTTGCAGACTCCCGCTATGCAGTGCAGAACCCGTGCTGCTCTGCATTACTGTTTTGGTCTGAAAACGGGCCTAGTGACTCAGCCTTTCCTGCCATGGTAGCTGCCACCTCTGTGAAAGCTGAGGCGGGCCGACACCGCCGAGTTGTAGGCTTCAATCCGCCTGCGTTTGGGACTCAACTGCTTTAGATTCAGCTCCTGTGAATATATAACACAGGGAATGAAGTGAAGTGAGGATGGAGTGAAGAGGATAAAAAAATGATTGCAGAGCAACTAATTTATGCCTTTACCTGAGACTTTATCAGTATGAGGCGTTCTGGGTTAACTCAGTTTGGAGATTAGTTGGCACCTTTTCTTAAACAATACATTTTTTCATTTGTGAATTCAACAAAAGGAAAAAGAATATCAAAGAATGTCATGTAAATTCAAATGCAAGTTATAAAGAGAATGCTGCTCTGTTCATTATGAAGCACAAATCAAAATTACTCTGTTAAATTTCATATTGAATAAATAACAGATTTCTTAAGTTTTGTCACATGGTAAAATATACGTGGTTACAAAGCAGGTTTACGAGTCAGTCTCCATATCTGAGTCCCAAACTATCTATATGGAGGTCACCTGTCTGAGCACAGCTTCCCACTCAGTAAAAATGATTGCAAGGAATCAAGCCTAAACGTCTGACTCCAAACTTTCACACTGACTTTGCTGGATTTTGGAGCACATTTTTAATGTCTGGCTTTAAAGTTAATGAAAAATATACCATTGTGCTGGACAGAAATAAAACCAGATCTGTGGTTCTGCAAGACATTTCATATAAAGATCTATTACTAGTAGCCTGATCCTGAAAAAAATACTGTTTAGCAGAGTTACGACAGATGCATTCCACGTACCTTTTTTTCCCCTTCTACCCAAATGTTTCTTAGTTATCATTCTGGCCTTACTTGCTTCAAGTACAAATACATTTAAATAAAGCTCCAGAATGCATCCCTTGGTAGAACACTGGAGTATAATCAAGTTATTCTGTTTCCCGATGTCCTGATCCTGCTGTAATTCATACTGAGTAGCACTTTACTTCTTGAGCAGACCCAAAGGAGAGGGTAAGACTACCGCACGTATAAAGGATAGCTCAGTAGTCCTAATCCAAATCCTTGGAGGTCAATAAAATATGCTTGAAATTGTTTGGCTTAAATTCAGCATGAATAAGAGTTTGGAGTTTACAAACATCTTACTGAGATACTCATTCTGAGTTCATTTCTATGTGTGAAAATTAAGACTATAGATCAGCTACTATATTTTGAAGATCCTGGGAAATAACCTCAGTGATATATTATAGGAAGGGTTATGATACAAACTTAACTATGTGAAACATTTATTCCGACTGCAAGTTAAACTTATGTTCTTCTACATATGTACTTCAGTACTCTGTGAAATGTTACAGGCTTTTCAAATGTGTTCAGCAATGGTTTAATTCAAACTCACTGAAATCAGGGGAGGTATTTTGTTAATTTTGCTGAAGTGAAGCAGACCGATAGTTAACACTTTTGGAAATCTATCCCATGTATATGTAAAAAGGTCTTAATCTCTGAGTTTTTTATGATATCTTTCCAATAAAGTGTTTTGCCCTGGACTAAAGTATGCACATGGAGGTAAACTAAGCTGCTGGAAATACTGTTCTCCTAAGTTATTTAGTTATTACTGAGTCTGTGGGCGGCTGCATGTTTGACCTTCCTGGCCTATATTGTTGTTTTTGTTCCAAGATGTTAGCCATTTGCAGCCGTTGGAAAGGCAAACTTGAAGATCAAGTCAAAGATCAAGTTGGCTGGCACTTCCCTTCCATGCAGAAGCTAAAAGTCTCTTGCGTGGAGCTACATTCACTCATTGAACACTAGCTGCAAGTAGTGTAGTTTTTGCAGCTGCATAGCAGCCTGGCCCAGTTTTAGGGGAAAGTGAAGCAGGCAGTTGCCTAGAGTGACAGACGAAAAGAGGCCCTAGAGTCATGTGTTCAGCAAGAGGGAGACCCTGTCACTCTGCGCCTGTTCCTGTCAGTTTAGTGCAGGTGAGGTGCATCATGAGACGTGTCCTGTTGTTTGGATATCCCATCTGCTTGTTTGTGTCTCTGCCTCCAATTTCTGCAGCTGAAGATGAAGGGAAAAACTTTTTTTTCTGCTCCTTCTCTGCTCTTTTTCCTTGAGAGAGCTGTATGATTTTTGCAAGGGTGGTTGCACAGGCAGGAGAGCAGGGGCAGATGTGCTGGGACTGGAGAGCTCATAGAATTCGTGCTTCACTAAAAAAAACCCTTCTATTATTACCCTTGCAAATTAGGAATGACAGGCTGCCTAGTCTTACTGGGTTTATATTTATATCAAGAAACCAACTGCAAGAAATAAGACGTGTTGCTGAAAATCTTATACAGGTACTGGCCGTGGGCCCTATAAGAATCTGTGTTTTTTTATAGCCATTTCGGGGCTTGGAGTTCCTCCTGCCTGATTTAAGCTTCCATTCTCTCCTCAGTCTTGAATGCTAATATATATATATATATATATGTATTTCCTTCCCTTTCTTTTCTCAGTTCTTGTGCTCTGAGACCTCCAGGCTTTTGGGGTGCACCTCTTCTGAACAGCTTGTTGTTTAAAAGCATCGACAGCAGCCCTGCCAGCCTCGCTGACAAAGGTTTCTGAATAGCAACAGTGGAGATGTCCAGTGCGACGGTAATTTTGCTGTCCTGCTCTTCAAGAGAGGTACTGGGAGCAGCAGAATTTTCTGAGCACAGTTTAGGAGATGACACTGCCCTTGTTCACACTAGGTTCACTGTTAGAGGGTTTATTGTAGCATTCATGAGCATACACTGGAAGCATTGGTAGGTCAGGCATCACCAGTGATCGAGATCCTTCGTAATGACATAGGAAACATATATAGATTAAAAACACACACACACGCGCACACACAGAAAAAAGAAAACAAACAGAATCTTAATCAGGTAGTCTATGGTAATCATAAGTGGTAACATGAATTTGCAAGGCATACTCTATTTTATTAGCCTTTGCAACTTAATTCAATCACAGATCAAGAGGAGATGTATGGAAGGCTGATTATTTTACTTTAATCTAGTGGCATGGTTTAGTATAACCAGAAGAGGGTGCTAAACTAGACAGGCTTTGGGTTTTATAAAATAAGGGCAAATTGGAGTTTGTGTGTTTCTTAATTACTTGGTAACATCTTCATATTTTCTGCACAATATAATAGTATTTTTTAAAAGGTCTATTTTTTGTATTTTGATATTTTACTTTGAAATATGCAGTATAAGCTCTGTGTTATAAATGAATTTCTGCTCAAAAGCAAGTGGATTTTATAGGTGATGTAGCCCCATAAGTATTTCCTCTAGACATATCTTCCTGTGAATAAATTTGGACTTCAGGATTGTTCATCTGTAAGTTCATCTACTTGTAGCTTTAAGGATACGAACTACTCAGATAAATATGTGGCATATGTAATACAAGAGTGAAGCTTTTGATTTTATTATGGAGGTCTATATAAACATATTTATCTAGGTACAAAAGTAGCTATCCTGAACTTCAGTAGAAATTGATTTTTGGAATGCAATGGGAGTTTTGTCTTTGAACTGAATGAATATGTAGTCTTAAAAACCTGCAGGCTTCAGGTTATGTATTTTCTTCCTTTCTTTTTTAAAACAGACTTACTTTTATTGGTGTAGAAACAGCCACTTTTTGAAAGCATTTTAGGTGGTGGATTTAAGTTTCCTCCATGAAAGTACATGTTAAACAAAAAACCAAACCAGAACAAAATGATATTGCCAAGGATTTGCCTTAGTTCTTGCAGTTGCAATGATCTGAAAGGCCTTAAAATGAAAGGGGTTTGATTTGGAAGTGAGGAAAGAAGATTATTTATAATTTCTGTTTTCTTTGCATTCTAGAAGGTCTAATATATCCTTCTCTCGTAAAATATTATGGTAAGTGGCTAAACCACATCTTTATTTTTTACCTGTCATGCTTCATTGAAAGGTTCTTTGCAGCTAAAATAACATGGTGAAGTCTTGGAAATTATTCTTGTCTTGCTTTCAACTGGAAACTTGAAGTGAAACTTACTTCTTCATACAGAGTTAGTGTTCTCTTTCTGTCTCTTGCATAGATGTGTGCACATGTACACATACACATATGTGCACCCACTCAAGGACACATGGACTATTGATCTCATGCAGAGAATACCTAACATTAAGATTGTAAGAGCGGTCATTTAACTTGCCCATATTGCTTTATTTTTACCTTGTTGTACATATACATTACAGTATATTTTAATTAACTGACTCAATACTCTATTTCAGCTCTATTTCAACATCCTTTGATATAACTCAATGCCTAAAAGAGAGTTGTTCACTTAATCTGTTTGAAGACAGAAGCAGCCTTTTCTCCCCCTGAGAGACCGAGGACTACTTTTCCTCTGAAGTAGCTCGTATGGTATAGCAGGTACAAGCCACAATGTTTATCAGCTTCAGTTGTAGCTAAGAGTGTTCAGTGTATGTGCACTTCAAGCTCTAGACTTTCCAGTCTACCTACAATTAATGACAATCCATGATGTATTTAAGTGCCTTGATTAGCACTGAAAGATATCTATGGTGGAAGCAGGGATAGAAAACAGTTCCCCCACCTGGGCTCCTAGCAGCATGCCCTTTCCTATCTGTGAGCCGATCTGTTTTTCTCCTGTAATTCCTTGCCTCATTCTTATACTTTCTAACCTCAGGAAAGAATAAAACAGGGTCCTCTGACAGCAGTCTGTTTGATTTTACATTTCCTCCTCATCTATAAAGGTTATCTGTAGTTACAATAAAAAGGCAGGAGCTTGTTGAGGTAAGGAGAGAAAGCATATTATGTTATTAAATCCTTATCACTGTGTTTATGCACACATGGGTCAAATTAAGCCTGCAGTGGTAACCTTAATCCTGGCATATCCTAATTTCCGCATATGTCACATAGCAACATAGATAATAGCTGATAAATGTACTTAGGAACGTGAGTTCCTTGGTTCTGGGAAACCAGAAATGCCGTTCTTTGAAATTAACTAAATCCCACTGCATTTATCAGCAGAGTCGCAGCACCAATCTCTGCCACTTGAGCTGCTGCATTAATTGTAACCTGTGGCTAGTCATTAGCTGGTGGAGAGCTGGGGAGTTTGTGGGACGGTGCTGGCTTGTTTCACAGATGTTTTCTGATTTCATGGAAATGGACAATAAGGAGACTTGGCATTGTGCTCTGCTGAGCACCTTTTTCCCCTGTACGTTTTTCCCAAGTTTGATCACTTCTGTCTGCTGCTCTTGTGCGTGCTCTTGCTTCCCCGTGGCTCTTCATCGTGTATGCTCCCATGCATTTTTAACACCTTATTCAAGAAGCTACAGTTTCCCTTCCCAGCACCCATCACAGCCTTTTCACATATTTTCCTTCCCTGGAGGCATGCCTATTCCACTCTCTCTGTATCTATTCCATGCAGCTTGTCTTACCCACCCTTTTATCCCCTTCCCAGGTTCTCACCCCAGAGTTTTGCCTCTTCACATCCATTTCTAGTTGACCACCACCTTTTTTTTTTCCTGTCTCTTTTAGCCCCCAGTCCCAGTGTCCCATTACGTGTTTTTTGTCCAGATTTTTCCACCTTGTCGTCTCTTTGTGGCTCTTTGGTCGCTCTGTCCCTGTAGCTGTTTTGTCCTAGGACGCTCCTAGGCATTCTCACTCCGCCTGTTCCACCTTCTCCCTGTTCTCTCTGTGATGTCAGTCCTTCCTCTGGAGGCTTCCTCTGCCTTCTTCGTTTGTCTGTTTTTCAACCTGAACATTTTTGGTGCGTTATCCCCTATTCCTAGGGAGCCCTCTGAGATGGATGCAGATGGGCTGGAGGAGCGCAGAGGCCCCGGGTGCCCTATGAGGAGGCCCATGCTGCCCGGGAGCTGCTGCCTGCTGGGGCGCCGCTCGTTGGCCCCAGTGAGTCTGGCCCATGGTGGCCTGGCCTGCGGTGGTGCCCGATGGCCATGGGCAGGGCTGCTTCGGGCACCCTGCTCCGCGGCAGGGTGCTGGGGCAGGTCCTGGCACCAGGCCTGGCCCTGCCTGTGCTGCTCTCTGAGGACGCGCTTCTGGCAGGTGAGCAGAAACAAGCTTTGACCTGTAAGAGCCTCCGTTTTACAGTGACAGGCACTGTGGAGTTGCGTATGGTGAGAACAGAGATTAAATCCCAGCAAAAGGCAGCAGGTGAGGAGGTCCAGAAAGCATCTGCCAGGAGCTGTCTTGCTTGCCGTGCTCCTCCATGCTGGGATTACGTCCTCCTCTTCCACCTGCTGCATGCGGGGTGACCACGGTGTGAGCAGAAATGTCAAAAAATCCTCAGTGCTGAGTCCAGTGTGCTGATGAATTAAGGCCAGCAATCTGATTTTAGGCAGCCGTGCGTATCTGTGCATGCACATTATGCGAAAATTTGGATTGCCGCTCCCCAATTCGTCTGTGCTGATGGAAAATGGATGCATTTACACCCCACTGTTAATGCGATTTTACAGGATTTATTGACATGACAAGTTTATTTTAGACATAAGAAGAGCCAGGGGAGTGGGGTTATAATAGCAACACTAATTTGTCTATTCAGTGCTCGGGAAAGAAAAAAAAAACTTGCAAAGCTTTGTTTTACCTGCAGGTGTTTTAAAAAAGCAGCTGTCATTAGTTTTTCCCCATCTTATTTAGTATGCGTCATTTTTTATCCTGATCTTGAGCTGATACTGCTGCTATGCAAGAAGAAAGGAAAGTTCTCCACTTGTTCCAAACTCGGAAGATACTTAATCTTGGAGACAAGGTACAGAGAGGAAAAGGGAGTTTCTCTGTATGAATCCAGTTGCTCTCCTGCAGAAATGATGGCAGTGGATTTCTGTCTCCAATCTACTGTATCTAATGCTGATTTCTGTAAGCTGATGGAGCATGCAGTACGCTATCACCAAATGCCACTGTGGATATGTTTTGCGACCATTGCGGTGCCACAGTTGTGCTGTGCTGTGCTCTGAAGTGTTATGCAGGCCCCTAGGCAGCCTGTGTGTAGGAGCATTCACTGAAGAATCGTGCAGGCAACTATCATCATCTGAGGGTGAATTTTAATTTGAAGCAATCGCTATTCCCAAATAAAATCTGTCATTTGGGTCATTGCTTTTTTGATAGAATACTTTTTCTGCAGAAGCAAGAATAATTTGGACTCATTCTTGGCAGCCAGTCATATTTGGTAAGCCATTTAAATAACTGAGTAAGCCTCTTTGCTGAGGAGGGTATTACTTGTTGTAAAGCAACACAGTGGAATCTGGCCTTTTGTCAATGTGGGTGTGTTCAAACCAGCAGATGCAAAAATGTTCTTGCACTCCCATGTATATATGCTCATGGTTATATCAAAAACCCTATCGCAGTGAGATAATGTCGTGAGCTCTCTTGCACATTGTTCTTCTCATGAAGAAAACCCACATGTTTGGGCTACATGGGAGCAGTAGCATAGACCAGACAGGAAGACAACTGCTGTGACACTCACTAGCTCCTTAATCTAAGCAGAACCTGTAACTCTTTTTCAAGTATTCTGCTAGCAGATAAGCGTGCAAAATCTCAAATGTGTGATTTATTAATAACTTTTTTTTATTGTCTGAGCTGTCAGATGAGATTCAGTCACTGCTTTTTTAGTTTCTCTGCATAGGACAGCTGGCTGGTGGTCTTCAAAGAGATGCTATTTCCTTCTGTTTCTCTGGGTGTCAGCTTGAAACAGTTGGACAGCTCTGAATCTTTCATAAAGGTGAATCTGTAAATAAAAGCCTTGCTTCAAAGTGTCCAATCATTTGTTAAAACAAAAACAAAATAGTAATACAGAATATTACAGAAATACAGCTGTTCTGCCACTAGGAGTGCATGAACTAGTTATTTATTGTTTTTTTTTGTGTAGCACTCCTCTCAGCAGAAGTGAAGCCTGGAAATGTCAAGTGATAGTTTAGATATGCTTGGGGCATACCTGGGAACTAACCCCCAAACTCTGGAATCTTAATAGAAATGAGTGAAAGTCAAGTTCAGTTCTTATTTTTCTCCAGTTAGGAAAAAAAAAGTAGAAGAACAAAAGAAACTGACAGTATTTTATCACCACCCGACTCCAAATTCCTTTATTCATGAAAAAAAAAGAAATGTAAAAATCACACAAGGTTAGGAAAAGTGCTTTCCTGAGATGACATGAGAAATCTTATCAGTAGAAGACTGAGCACTACTAGAGCTGGGTTGAGCCCTCAGCTTCCTTCTTGACTGTATCTTGCTCATGCACAAGGAGTTAAACTAATTGCTGACTCTGAGTGAGGAAGAAGTTTCCCTGCAGGTTAGGTGGGCTGGAACTGTTGGATGTTTTTGCTGCCTTCTGTAAAACGTGGCCTGGTCACCTCTGAGCAGTTGTTGGGTATAGTCACCTTGCAGAGTCTCATACCTGCAGTCATTTTTGTGCCTTTCTACTTTTGTACTATTCAGGCTTCAGTTTGTTACTGTATGTGAAAAAGTGTTATAGTGTATAAGAATGTATAACTAATTAAAGTTGATTTATTTTAAAAGATCTACTTCGACCCAAATACATATTACGTATTTCCTTCAGCTCACTGAAAGGATAGTTTCCTGAATCGAAAGTCTCACCTGGTCGAAGTGTAAGGAGACTTGCATTTAATTTCCAGGCCTGTCAGAGCTTTCCTGTGCAATGACTAAGCAAGTCATTCAGTGCCATATTGATGGAGATATTTAGGGACATAATGCCAGGTGATCATGATCCTTCTTTGGCTGTTGCTTAATCCTTAATTTCGCATTTGCTAATTTAGGTCACTTACTACTCAACCTTATGGCTTCTGTGAGTCCCCTGCAAAGAAAATATTTTTACCCCTGCGTGTTCAGAGCCAGAGAGTCAAAGCTGCGGCTGAGGATTTAGCTGAGTAGCTTTGGCAATAAACCCCTATACCTCATTTCCTTATTCATAAGGCAGTTGAGGGACAAGCTGTAGTACCTCTTTACCTTGGAGGGATAATGAAAACATTAGAGACCATGAGGAAAATGTGAGCAGGAGTCTCTGTTGGGCAGAACTGTGTTACCTCCAGATAGTGTTATATTTTCTTACAGACGCCAATGACTCTGATCCTCAAGAAGGAAGGATTTAATTAAAGAAATTGAAACAATCTAATCTGCCGAGTTAGAGTTCAGCTGGGACAGTGGACTTAAATCTGCTCATGAGGTGATTGCTTTTGCTACTGCCATAACACAAGTGCATGCGACATCATTTAGCTTTTCACCTGGAAAATAGCATTTCGATCCACATACTGTGCTAAATTCGTCCTGTGGTATTGAATCAGCGCGAGCAGATAGGCAGTACCAGTTACCATGGCACCTCCTAGGCGATTTCAACATTATGACTCCCTTGAGGAGCAAAATCTCTTCCATGAGTACTGGTTTCTTCACAAAACTGCTTCCTAGGACAGTGTGTTTACAATAACAGTGTTCTTTTTTCCTACTTTTTGTTTTGTGATATGAAATCAAAACTGAACTTTGCAGATTGTATGTTTTTCTTTGAAGACACAAATGTCAGACTTCATAATGTTAAAACATTATGGGCCTAAATTGCTGAGCTTATTCGCACCGCTAATTTTATCAGACTCTATGGACCCACTTGGCAATGATCACAATTTGGCAGTATTTTGGGAAGCCAATAGCAAAGAGGTTTCTTGATGTGTGTGCTCTGTACTTATAGGAATGAATGAAAGTTCTTCATATTAAGTATGTCACAGAGGTTGCTCATTGATGTCCAGAGAACAAAACCAGCTGAACTGTTCAGAAAATAAAAGCTCAGTGCCAAATGATCCATTGAGCATATTACTGCCCGTGTCTTCTTAGCTCAGCCTGCCCGGTCATCATATCATGACTGCTAAGAGGAAACATTGCTGAAAATGTCTGGCAATGGTAAAATCCAAATATTATCAGAAATGTAATTAGGTATCATAGCCAATTACATGAAGCTATTTACTTATGTATTTTTAGGAGCTTTGGTAACATTTTGCAATAGTATAGAAATAGGTGGCACATTACAGCTATTATAATTCAAGGTCTTGCTGTGCTTTTAGGAAGCACTGCACTGATTAATGGGAGAGATTTTTTTTGTTAGTCATAGAAATTTAATTGCACATATATTCCAGATAAATAGGTTTATTTGCATTGAATTTTCTTATGTGGGAAATGATTTATCATCATACCTGTGCTATAACAGTTAATGTTTTAACAGATACTTGCATGTCTACGTTTTAGTCCCCTCTCCCCTGCTTTCCGTGAAAATAAGCAGTCATGTTACAGTTAACAAGTTAGTGGATACTGAAGAACAGAGTTCCCTTTTGCTCTGTGGCAGATTGATTTTGTGGTAGCAATGAAAACCTTCCAGCCAATAGGTGATGGCAGGAGCATCTATATTAGTATGTTCCTTTGGACTAAAGTGAACTGTTGAGGCAACTTTCCTGTTGTCCCAACTTACTGCTTTTTGTCTCGCATCACACAGCAGTCTTGGAGTGCAGGAACTGCATTCCTTTTCTGGTCATTTATTCATACTGCAGTGAACAAAGTGCACTCTTGGCCTTCTTAATAACCAATGTTTTTCCCTGGAATTTTCTTTTTACAAAAATGTCTGTTCTTACATTGTGTGTGCGACAATGTAGAGTGTGCACAGCCTGTCTTCATGAAAGAGAATCACAGAATCACAGACTGGTTGAGGTTGGAAGGGACCTCTAGAGATCATCTAGTCCAACCCCCTGCTCCAGCAGG
>JAUBNY010000372.1:369424-404473 GCA_032275445.1 Crypturellus soui | reverse complement strand
ATCCGGCGCCACAGTGCGGAGGACGGAAAAAGATCACGCAGCCCGCGGACGCCTCGCTGGGACGGCCAGCGACGGGCGTCTTCAGGTAGAGATTTTAGAAACCACTCCATTAGCTCCACTACAGAGCTAGAATCCTATTTTCTTTTTCCATGAGATCTATCCTGGAAGTGTAGTCCTTGAGCACTGTGTAACTAACTTTAGGAAAGTCCTAGGGATAGGCATCCCTGGATCAGGAGTCTAGCTTCTGCTCGCTCCTAACCCTGGATCACTCAGTCAGCATTTATCAGAAGCCTGAAATATTTTGGATAAAGTAATCTGTGTTCCACAAATTGGCATTTTTCAATAGGAATTCATCAGCACATTTCCAGCCGGATGAATTCCTGTGTAACAGAAGCCATAAGATTTTCTCGAGCGTTGCTCCAGCAATTGGATATATTTGGGTCAAATTACAGCATGCATCTTCCATGCTAAATTAACATTCTCTCTGCTATTGTTAATTTGGGCAGCAGAGCTAGCCAAAGCACAAGCAAAGCTATTATTAAAAATTACTGAGCAGTGCTAAAATGGCCTGTGAGTTGGTAGTAGATCATGCAATTATCTTGATTATTTGAGGAGACACTGTTATCATCTATTCAAGTTACATATACTCCGTGTATATAACGAAAGCCACTGCAGTATGACTGTGAGATGATTTAGATGCCTTTGTCTCATCAAGTCTAAATGCAACTTTTATGAGAAAAGTAACCTTGACATGTCCAATAAAAATTATTATGATGTGCCCGTACTCAGAATAGAATTTATGAACAAGGATGATTCGCTATTGAATTAATTGTAAATGATGTAACCAATAACTTGAACATATGTCCACTTTGAGGCACCTAACATCAGATTTTTTAATACTTTTATGGTAGATAGCTGCACGTTTTTTAAGGAATTAAACTGAAGGCCATATTATGTTATCACACAACATGGATTAACTTTGCTTCACCCATGTAGACACCACAGATTGTTGGGGGCAACATTCATAGCTCCTGCTCTGATGCTATATTAGATTATTTTAAAAAAGAGATAACGATATTTCAGAATTCCCTTCTGTAGTGTGAGTCTGCTGTGGGAGCATAGCCTGACATAATAGTGTAGCTACTTTGCTACATTCTGGTTATGGAAGGATAAGATTTTAAACACCTGCTCAGATACGGATACATTTGCTTTTGCTATCTCTCTGGGTGAAAACTCATTTTGCTATAAAGATAAAAGTAGTTCCTCCTGCAAAGTCCCCAAACACACTCATTTCCATCTAGGACTCTGCTGACCTCTGAGGCAATACATTTCTCTGAACTCAGAGCAGCTGCTTCCAGATGGAATGAGTCTATGCACACTTTTTGACAAAAGTGACTGGACTGAATCTACATATATTGCCTTGGTTGCTGCTCTTTAAAATTGCCCTTAATATATCAATCGGTTTAGAAAAGGTACTTACTGGGTAGGTATAGTACACCTGTGTGAGAAAAAATGCATTTACGTCATTTATGAGAAGTACATAAGGCCTGCCAAGATATTCAAAGGTTATGGAACAAGATGGGAAAAAATTATTTAGTACCATAACAGTAAGTCATAAATCTGATGGGGCCCAAATGTTAGATGAAGAACAGGTTGTTTTGATCTCCTCTTCTTCCTTATAGTGTGCATCATGTTTTCCCAGGGTGTTCTGGGGTGCCTTCAAGTCTAGTATGTGGGACACTGCTCCTTTAGCTATGTGTGATTTTGAAGTTATGATAGACTTAATCCTCAGCAGCCAGTTATGGGGATGAACATATAATACAGAGACTTGAGAAAATGTGTTTCTTAAACTTACACTGGCGTCAGCTCTGCATTTATTAGGGCAGACCAAGTCATCTATAAATAATACTAAAATGCCTGCTGAGGGAGATACTCTGTAGCAGTAAGTCATACTCAGCAGTCCAGAAAGCAGAATTTAAGAGATTATAAGAATGTTTCATGCTCATAGGAATGTCTTTGCTCTTATAAAATCAAATCCTTAATGTTGGCAGTCAAGTTTCTATTGTGATTTTGTAATAGCAATTTTCAGTGAGAATTCTATTTAGAGGTGAGAAAGTTCTTTACAAGAAAAAAAATGTTGGCTTGTTAGATATTTTTAAGCTAAATCATACTACACAGCCTTCTGTGAAAAATCAGCTCCAGAACTTACTGTGCTGTTTAAATGAGGCCTGTAGCAAAAAGCAAGAATATTTGCACTATGAACGGATTAATTTGTTTCATATTCTTCAGGACCTGCCTGTAGTGGGACTAAGTTCTTCAATGTCAGTTTGCTAACAGTCTGTGTCAGTACACCTCCTCAGATATAGAGCTGGTAATTCACTCCATTAAAGTCTTAACTACCTCTTTGATACTAAAACACTTTTTCTTTATTCCATAAATACCTGGTGGTACTTACTCTGAATTGCAGAGAAGTGGGATGTACAGCCTGATCCAACATAGTGAAACATTATTTTTGGCCAATAAGCAGTGCCAGCGTGCTTTTTGCAGAACAATTATTTTGACAAAACTTGCTTTGATATGTTCTGTAGGCCTATTAAAAGACCTGCGCATGTCAGAGGCCCAACATAAGTATTTTTTTTCTATATATTTACCAGATGTAAGGGTAAATTTATTTGTGCAGAAACTTTGTGCAGTGTTAAGGCTACCAGGACCCTCCATATAGTACTGTGCAGTACATACACTTACCTCAGCATTTATCGACCGTTTCTGTTTTTACCCAAATTCTCCACAGCACTGATCTATACAGGTACCGTTTTTTAAGATTAGCTGAAAAGGGAAATAAAGATAAACTGGAAGCTGGGTTTCCATTTAGCCATGGTTTGTCTGAAGGGAACACACAGGACTGAGACGACCTTTTCAGAGTGGAGGGGAAATAATGAAGGGGGACAAAGCTGGCTTCTTCCATGTTTATTAGGATTGTTCTTGTCCCATTAGGAGAAGATGCTCAGGAGGATGAGGAGAAAGAGCCAGTCTTCTTAAGAGAAAATATGGAGTGTCAGCAGAGATAGGTAGTATTGTAGTAATTGAACGAACATGCTGGAAATGCATTATGTTCTTGTTTCACCGCAAAATAGAAGCTACAAGGAGATTTCTCTTTTGTATTTGGTCAGCCAAACAAATGTGCTTGTCCTTCATGAAGCAGAAATGTAGCAGAAATGAAATTAACTGATATTTTAATTGCATTGGGTTTTGTATACTGTATTTATTGCCTATGATTTTACCTAAGGAAAATAAATGGATTAAGTCACTGTTGGATTGCTGTCCTGTGTGAGATGTGAGGACAAACTGGATTAATGTAACAAAACAGCAAAATACAAAACAAATATTCTTTCACATTCATGCTGATATATACTGAGACCTTGCAGAGTCATCATTAGATTTAATTCTATATAAAGATTTTGAACATAAACAATAGCAGCAGCAATGCTTGCAGTGCTGCTCTTGCAGAGCTGCGCTTCCTGCTCTGGAGATTTTATCAACATTACAGAAATTTTATAAAAGCTCCAGAACATTTGTCAAGGAAGAGAAGAAGCTGGATAACTGTGGAGCAAAACACTCAAATCAATAACACTGAAACAGAAAAAAATAAGTAGATTTTGGTAACATTTTACAAAGCAATCGTATTTTAGATATGTGCTAATCATATTTTAGATAAGTGCTAACATGTATCAGGATCTTCTAAACACATTAGATAAGAGTGATTTTAACTTTTTATATACAAGAAATTACTATAAAGAGCTAAATGATGGAGAGTTTACCAGTGTCTTCACATCAGTGACTGGGTACCTCTAAAATACTCCCTTTATCTATTTGACGTGTTATGCTTTACGGGGGTACTGTTTTAATTTTAGTCAGTATGTATGATCTTCCTAGAATAACGTCAACAAGCTTTATCTTTTGACAGTTCTAGATATATTCTTGAGTGGAAGCTCATAAAAGTGCTACACTTATAAAGATTTTTCTTTCAGAAATTCTGTAATCTTGGCCTCTGCAGAAGATCTTAAATAGTTTTAGATATATTTCTTCTAGCTAAAATAAAACACACATTGGTGTGACATAAGGAATCTACTTCTGCCTGGATACTTTCAAATGAATGAACATCAACTCAATACTTATGGCATATCATGTAGCAACAAGCCAATATTTGTGCTATTTATTCACTAATGTTTGTGGTATTCACCAAGAAGTGGCAGCCTCCGTTCCACTCTCTGCAGATTTGTCTTGTCCAGGGGCAGGCTGACCAGGGGTGTATCCAACATTGCAACACATGTACAGTGTCTGCTGGATGTGTCTGCAAGCTTGCCACCACCACTGGCACTCTGTACTCTTGATTGATAATAAAATACCTGGAAGAAAAACAAAATGCTTACAAAATTGAGTTGTGATCTTTGTTGATCAGGTTGGGCTCAGTTTGCCTAAAGAGGCTTGGTTTTGCAGAAGACTCGGCACAACTTCCCCTTTGCTGCCATTCCCAACTCCTCCTGAAATTAGAAAGAGGAGGTTTGTTCTCTCTCAGTTTTGGGAGAAATATAGTTTTTTGTCTAACTGGTGTTGGACTTCTGGACAATCATAAGTTGTGGGTTCATTTGTGAGAAAATGCATACAGAACATTAACAAACATTAATTTAAATGATCTTGTGTTATTAGATATATATTTATGTTTAAAGTTATCTGAAAACATCTCATGTGATGATTTCCTGCCCTTTTTTTATTATGATTTTTCTGCATGTGTCAGCATGGCATCTGAAATCCCCCAGTAACCTAGAAATCAAAACTGTCCAAATATTTTATTCCTCTTTGATGATGCACTCAAAAATGTATTGGTGATAATGATTATGATGTTGCTTCGTAATTATTAATATGGAAAATCTAACATGAAAAGTATAAGTATAATTTTTTCAGTTAGATTAATTTTCTAAGAGTCAGAGATCTATTTTAAAGCAACATTTTGGGCAGTCTTCGTTCATGACAATGAGAAGAAACCTCCCCAGAATGTGCCAGCCTGAGAGACACTAGGACACATGAAAGGAATTACTTGTTAAATGGGCTTCTCCACGCAGTGTGGAGGGAACTTCGTAGCTAGCTGAGATTGAATTTGAATTGTACAGTTAAACTGAGATGACCTGAACTCCTGTGTCTTTAATTTCTATTATCATAATTCTTCTAAGATTTATGTGCAAATGTTTATTAATGACAGAGTCTGATGATATTTGTGGCCTCTTTACATCAGAAAGCATTGGTAGAAAAATGCACATCCCCATTTGGGACATTTTTGTACCTCAGTTTTCTATGCTTTGAAATGACAATGTTTAGCTATTTCATAAACTTTCTAGCTAACTGAGGTTTCTAAAACATTACTAGGACCAAAGGATATGTGAATCAGAACTATAACCTGTGAGACCTTGGTTCCTTTTGCTTTGTAAGGAACACTATGCTTTGATTTTAGATTTTTGTACCTGTTAGGAGGAATACTGACAGAAATGAAATGGAGCTACTGTGCTCTGTTTGTGATTTAATCTCCCATGTGCATTTTGAAATACATGTCCAACCAAATCAGTAATTTCCCTGATCACTCACATTATTAAATTTGTAGAAAAACGTCTTGGTAAATTCTCCCTCGTTCCCAACAATAGTTGACGTTTGATTTTTTTCCTGCAATATAAAAAGCACAGATGAAAACTATAGAAGGACAGAGAAGTCAGCACGGATAAACCATGGTAGCTGTGAGAATAATGCAGATGCATGAGCATGCTGCAAGCGTCTCATTAGGTCACGCTGCTCATCACCTGTTCCTGTGACCTCTTCTGGAACGGTTTATAGCACATAGAGAGCTAGAAAGGTGATCTAAAACTATGGATTCATCTGTTTTTTAAACTATCCCTCTGTTTTAATAATAGCAGTGTTAAGCAAATTAAGTATGTTAAGTAATGTTCCTCATTACATTTTTCTTATTTCTAAGAGTAAGATCTGCAGGACTATGGCTATATCCTAACAAATTTCCCAAGGATGTTTACAATGTTCTGTTCTTATTTATGTCTTTTTCTAACTGAATCCACATGCAGATGTCTTAGGCTATTTAAATAAATGAATGTTGGAGCAAGAACAATCTGCACAGGGATGAAAAAGAGAGGAAGGTTAAAAGCTAAATCAGACATCCAGAAGATTTACAATTGTCTCTGAAACATGTTTCCCTGCACCAAAGCTAATCAAGACAATGAATTTTCATGTTTGCCTTGTACTACAGGGGAAATTGAACCAGGCGTCCCTGGGGAATCCTTTATTACTTGGCATTCACACGCTGGCACCCACACTTTTCAACTGCTGGCAATAAGATAACTTTGATGCACATATGGTTACTAGGCTTCTTGCAAGAAAGAGAAGAAAAACAAGGTTTCCTAACAGACCCAAATACCCGTTATCTGAAATACCTGTAAAAGAAATCCAACGCCATGAGGGAGAATGTGTGCGTTTCCCCTCTGCAGGGCAGCCCTGCTCCTACCCCCACATCTGCGCCCCGGGCCTGGCAGCCCTGAAGGTTGCCAGGGGCAGCTGTGGGGAGCAGGAGCCCTCAAGGTAAGTAGTAGTTTACTTATGGATCTTTCCACAAGCCTGAGGAAACGCAGAAACTGTTGTACAGTAGTTTTAGATAAGGGCTCTGGATGTCTTTTTGAAAAAAGCAGGAGAAAAGGTTAGAAAGCATAATTAGGGTAGGCTGGCATCCTGGATATACTGGTATGACTGTGTTGGTATTCCTGGTCTATAGGTAGGAGTTGTTTGATACTTGACACTGGAAATAGGATAGGCACCCTGTGAATGTTGCTGCCTCTTTAACATCTGAGAAGAACATGGGAGGTTAATCAATATGAATACTAAAACATCATGGGACTTTCTCTTTCAGATAAATTGAGAGAAGAAAACCTGTCTCTATAAAGATAAGTCAGAGAGGAGTGCTGCTGTGTGTGCAGCCACCTGAAAAAGAAGCTGCAGCTTATCTGTAGTAAAGCAGGTGTGATCTGTAGTAAAGCAGGTGTGACCGGTTGGGCCTTGAGGAGGAGGTAGCAGCATCCCTTCTGGGAGTGAAAGAGCAGTAAAGCCGGAGGCAGTGTTCATAGAGAGGGTCCTGGCTGAACTTCTAATGGCCTTGTGCTTGAGGTGAGCTTGCTGCTTAATACATGTCTGCTCTAGTAGAGTTATAAGGCTGTCCTGAGGGCGGGGGGAAGTAGATGATGAGGAAAATACTTTTTTTTTCTCTCCCCCCCCCCCCCCCCTTTTTTTTTTGTAGGTTTTTGTCAGGTAGTTAGTCTTAGTAAAGAGTCACCCAGCTGCGTATTTGATCCTTCAATCTTGTGTCAGTGCTGGATGTATTACTGCAATTCAGACAGATGAGGCTAGGTAGAAATGTAATTCAGTCTGAGAAACATCTGGTCTTTCTCTTACAGTAGCTGAAGCCTTAATACTGCAGCTGCATTTAAACAGTGTCTCCTGGGGTGGTGCTTTCTGCTAATGTATGTAATACCCTTCTGTAATGACTAGGAATCTCCATAAGTAGTGGAGGTTTGAGCACTCTTCTCCTATGCTCTGTCGCACTGCGTGTTTTTGTTTGTTGACGATATGGTGAGGAGTCCTTCATGTTGCTAGTCCTGCTGGTGTTGGAGTCTGGCTCTGTGGTGTGCTTGTCAGCAGGACAGAACCTGCATCTGTCAGGAGAAGCGCACGAAGAAGCAGGGAAAAAGAAGGGACTTGGCTGTTTTTCAGCAGCAGTCAGTGAGCACGGAGTTGAGTTGCTCAGTTAGTTGTCCCCACCTGATGACAGGCCTGGTGGGTGTCTGTGTGCCTTTCTGTGCTAATCCACCAGCCTTTATAATACTCCATCTTTGAGTTGTTTTTCTCTTAGGAGGCCCTTTCTAGTGTCAGCGTTGTCCTTGTGTTCTGTGGCTTTGTGCCCACCTTGTGTCTGGCTGGTTTCCAGGTGAATGCCTGAGTGTTGGGTGAGTTAAATTTTACAGCAGGGAATTGCAGCAACTTCTTGAGAAACAGCCTCTGTTGCGGAAAGGTCTCTGTAAGGTAACTGTGGGCTTGGATTAAAAAGCTGGATGTGCTGAAAATCTTTGTAGATAAATCTGTTCGAACTGTTTCTGGGAGAGAGGACGGTCAGGACTTGCTATCTTTTCAGGATGTCTTGGAAGCTTCTTGTGGGGGGAAAGAAGTAATTGGAAACAAAGTGTTGCCCTCACATTAGTATGAGTACTGTAATGATAATCGACCTAATGGCTGTTGGGATGCAGTAGGAGTACAAAAATCATTAATTTATCTGGAATACTATGTGGAGGAGGAAAAAAAAAGACTATGTATTTTGGATGTTAGGGAGGAACTCTTCAGACTGCAGGTGTTTTGAGAGTATGCAGTTTTTGAACGCTTTCAGAGGCTGAAACTCTTGTTAACTTTTTTCCAAAGATATCTGATATAGGAAAAACTCTAATCTCAGGAGCTGATGTGTTATAGACGCTGCATTGTGCTGGTGGTGAAATAAGTGGATAAAGTTTTATCAGCTTTAAGGATTTTTCCAAATGCCTAAAGCAATGTTATTTCGAAGTATTCCTGAGGTCTTTTAATGAAGAAAATTGAAATAGGTCACAGTGACCTTGACCTTTGAAGAAAACTCAAGCTTGATTTTCAGAAGAGCCTTAAGGCTTTTTTTTTCCAGCACATCAAACTTGACCTTTATCATTGTCTATCTTCTTTTAAACAAAGATTCCCATATCTACATAATCATGTCAAACAAATGCTACCTATGTCAGTTAGCAGGTTGGATATTCAGAAAGGAATGGCAAACACTGATAGCTGGAATGGGTTCTGCACATGATGCACACTTAATACAGAGTAAAATTTAATTTTAGTGTAACGCCTGTTGGGGATCATATAAGTGATGACTAATGTGCATGTTGGGATAAGTAGTTTTAAGAATAGCATCAGGAGTAAAATCAGCAGTTTTAACATTAAATTTTGCTATTCCATAAGTCATGAAAGATTGCCTTATTTCTCTATAAGGCTGCTACTACAGGCCAGATGGTAGCCTGTTAAATATAAGATTTTTGAGCAGGGGGAAAAAAGGGTTCTCATCACAAGTGGTTAGTCGTGAACACTTAAGACCCATTTAGTTTTGATTTTTATAGGTACAAATAAAACCAGAGTAACATATGCTAATGACAACTGGTATCAATCATAGTGTTGATAGGTATGTTTGTGCTGACTCTGATATACTAGCTTGCTAAACACCCCAACTAGGGGGAAGCTACTCAGTCTTCCAAAGAGAAGATTGCCTGCTAGCTGGAGTAAAACTGCACAGGTGTCCTCATGATTTTTTGCAGTTAGAATTTTGGCTTAATACTGTGTTGCCTCAAGATCAGAGGTGGAAAATTGCTCACTTTTTGTGTAGCTTTGCGCTTTGCCTTTTCAGACTTGTAACTGGTAAGGCAGTGCCCCTGGGTGGATGAGTGCACTCTTATTGCATTAGAATGTAAGCACTTTCTTTTTCAAGCTAGAAGTGAGATTAGTGTGTTGTATATAATGGGCTGAAATGGTAAAAGCTTCAGTTTAGATTCAAGATTTACTTAGATGCTTGCACTATACCATTAAATGTGTTTGCAAGAAGGTAAACTGTGCTTTAGCTAACCTTTTCCTCCTCGCTGTTTTGTGCTTCTATGGAAGCTGTGTGTGTTCTTTTTGAGTTTTTGCTAATGTTCAAATGTAAATGCAGTGATGCAGATTGAGAGATTCTTGGAGAGCCACATTAAGTTTGTTTTGCTCATCTAAACTGGAGCTGATGAAGAATCTCAGTGAATCCACTTTGACCATGTTGTAAAGCACCTCAGCTGTACTAGATAACTAAAACAGCAATCTGTTTATCTAGTCAGCATCTCAGAGTGGAGAGACACCCAGTTTTGTCACTGTCTCATTTAGCCACTGTCATTTTGTCACGGTCTCATTTAGCCAAGCTAATTTATGGATTATGCGTAGACGGCAGAGTAGCAAGTTTTAATACAACTGCCTGTGAGATGTTAATTGTTCTTTGGTAGTAAAACTAATATAAAATGCTTCTGTAAAGTTTAGAATTTCTGGTCCTCCTTGTGAAAGTGATCCGAATTCTCTTCAGGTATATTACAATTAAAATGCTTTCCTTCACAATTAAATGTAATTTTTTTTTCTTCTCCCTAATGATACCATGTCTATGCTGTCCCAGAGGTTAGTTGCTTGATGTGGATGGGAATGAAGGTACAAACTTTGGCAGTGCGAAAGTCAAGTCAGAGGCAAATGGATTATGGGGTATGATGCAATCTACTCCTCCTGGACTTTTAACAAACTTTAGCATTGGGTGGGTCATGTTATTAAAGTGTTTCTCTCTCTCTCTCTTTTAAAGCAAAAACCATCATGCACTGATTTTCCATTTACTGTGTGTCTCTGTTCTGCTATCCCAGCATGACATGACTGCAGCTGGGGTGGGAAGGAATGGAAGGGGCAATCTTTGTACCACAGTTGTTTGACTGCTTTAGAGCAGCTCTCTTGCAGTGGTTTACAGACCTCCTGGAGCTCTCTGAAAGCCGTAGCTTCACCCTGCCTGCTCTCAAAATGCTGCCAGCCATAGATCCCCTCTGGTGTTTGGCTCTGTGGGCTCCGATGCATCAGTGCTGAGAGAGAGGAGGTGCTGACCATAGTCCCTACTGCTCTCCCTAGCCTGGGGGCTCGTTAGAATTAGAAGGAAGTGAGTGAGGGAGCTGAGCTTATTGCTGTCAGCCTGGGAGGAAGTAACAACAATCCTGTTTTGCATGTTGAACTGCAATATAAGGTTCACTTCCTGGGCCCTGAAGTTGTCTTCTATTGCTAATGGACCTCCATATATATGCTCATAAGCTTTAAGTGTAATTTCATGTTTTATTGTCCTTTCTTGATTTAATGTGTTTAAAGTGGATAGGATAGTGGATATCTGATCTTCATAGATATTGGAAATAAAGCTCAGGACTTTATGATTAAAATAGGTTTTGATAGACTATTGAAAACCATGCAGGCTATTATTGGTCATCTTAAATTCCTTATCACAGCTGCGTTTGCCCCTGAGGGTGTAAAAAAAAAAAAATTAAGTTAGATACCTTTGGCTTAACTGAAATATTAAATAAGACATCAGTGGAACAGTCTTAAAATAATTGAATGGTAATGCCACATAGACTGCATGGCAATAGACTTGCTGTGAGGTGGCAGAAATACTGATATTTATAGCGAAGCAGATCTCGAAACAAATATTGTGCTGATGAAAGGACACGAGTACAGATGTTAGCAGGAGGCACCCACATCTGAAGATCTAGGTGAGATCTAAGCCTTTAAAGTGTGATGGGACTACAACTCTAGACAGCAAGATGTACTTTAGAAACTGCATCTTTGAGTTTAAATATAAACCTGCTTTTGGTCTGTTTTGCCTTTGTGTGCATTACATGAGATCTCAAGAGATGAGATGCTCTCTAGTCCTGAAACATCTACTGTTGGTTTTTGTTTTTGCTAGCATTGAGTAAATTCTGCATAAAAGCATGGCTTAAGATAATTTTTCTACCTCACACCCAGACAGTAGGCTTGTGTTTAAAATACACTTTCAAAATTTGAGGATAAGCTTGCTGAAGAAAAGATTATTACTTTCAAGATATTTTCACTTTTTTTCATTAAGAATGTTCTGGAAATTGTGTTGGTAGCAATGTGAGAATAAAAAATGGACACTTCTGATGTGCCTGCAGGTACATTCTTATGGTAAGATTTAATTTTTAACATGCAAATAGATTCCTTACAACTAAAGCTTTGCTGACTTTACTGGAACCATCTATTAATATAGGTGTTATTTCATGTAAAGCTCCTTGCTACTGCAGTGCAGACTGAGAAATCAGATTTTAGTTACGCTAGAGTAAGGAGAAATACAAATCTTCTGCTAGAGTAAGGGGAAATACAAATCTGCTCTACATGTTGTCTCTCTACAATATTTAGAAATCTGCAAACAATAATCCACTCTTACGATGACACAGCAGTTCAATATATTCTTCAAAATTGAGTTGATTCCAAATTTAGAGATAATGAAATGAATATTTGCTTTGAAAAAAAGTGTGAGCCTTCTGCTTGAGTCTGTGTAGGAAAACATCACCTCTATTCAAGAATATTCTTGACTGTTCTTAGTAATGAACAGGAAACTAAGGCCCTTCCTGAAAAAGTAAGCTCAGCTGTTTTAGCATATTTGGAGTTACCACTAGCCTCAGTGGAAACCTGGGAGTGTTCATGTCTTGTGTTTATTCTATGAACTTCAGACTTCAATTTCTGATAAATTTATTAACAGGTTATTAACAACCTGAATGTTCCATTCCGGAGTATGGTAGTTGCTCAAAGCAGAGTTTGGCAGGTGTGGGACTGACTGTGCAGTGCAGAGGTGGGAAAGTGCAGCACATGCGGGCTGTAGAGTGGCAGTTTTGGCCACCTCTGGCTAAAGTAGTTTGAGGAGTAGAAGCTGGAACACAAATACCTGGTCCTGAGTGTACAAAGGCATCTTCAAAGTGGCTGATAAGTAATGGCTTATGCTTTAATCAAGGACTGTCTATTTTAAATATCAAATTGCTGCATTTCTCTATTGAGTGAGAGTGCTGTCGAGCAGCACAACTGAGCTGTCTCCTAGGTGCCCGGCAGCAGTCACTGAGGAGCGTGTTGTCCAAGTGGAAGAACAACAGCTTACTAAAGAAAAACAAGAGGAGAAAATTTAATATGAAAGAGTCAAAATGAGATACATGAAAGGAGAGTTTGGGGCAAATAAAATTAATAGCCTATGAGCCCACATCTGTAGCTGTTTTCTTCTAGCTCCCTTTCTAACACTGATTAAGAAATTAAAATATTTTCAGTAATATAAATGATTTGAAGAGCTTATAGCTCTGAAAGCTGATGGAAATGGAGAGATGTCTTGACAGAGAATTAAATAAGATATTAGAGAAAATGCTTTTCTGCAGTCTCTGGGGTGCCAAAGTTGGACTTACAGCCCAAATGCACTTATTTTTCATTAGCTACGGATTGTTTTGACTTTTACAGTCTAAATATAAATATCTAGCTCTAGATAGCCTCACATTTAGTTAGACCAGACTATTGTTTTCTAAAATGTCAGCAAGTGTTTTGGATGGATAAAATACAATGTGTAGCCTAATGTAACCCACTATATCTTGACAATTTCCCTGAAGAGCTCTAAGTACATAGCTGTATTTGGCTATGGCAATATCCAAACACCGGAATGCAAGTGTCTGCAGCATGTAGTGAAGTGCATTTTTACTGTAATTTCAATGGGAATCATACTGGGTGCAGTGAAGTCATTCAGGTGCCCAGCTGTTAACCTGGTAAGCTAATGAATCTGTTAAATTGACTTAGAGCATTTGGGTCTGGCCATGTCAGTAAAATACAACATGAAACCAGATCAAAGTCTGTAGTATTGGATGTTGTGGAAAGACATATTTGCCCCTTAGGATAAGTTGTAAAACTTGTCTGCATAGATAATTTTAAATTTTCATCTGAACTGGACAAAAACTCCTATTTATATTTGAGCGCCTTTGAACTCTGAGGGAGCAGAAGTTTTGAGTCTGTACCTGAGTAGAGAATGGATTAAAAATGGTGTCAACTTGCCTAGAACATGGAACTGCTCAAAATACCTCTGTCCCAAGATTAGACTCTACATAGTAATGAAGAATGTACTTTCTCTTGCAGAGTGAATTTTTTTTTTTGTAAGCTAAAAAACCCCACTCACCTCAACATGAGATGAGCAGTGTATTACCACAGCTTCCTGAAGGTCATGCATGAGTCAGTTTTAGTAAATTCATTTTCTATTTGAATATTTAATCCATGTAAATTTTTTTAGTGTTCTGAATATTTGACATGTGAAAAGTGGAGCTGTTCATGATTCTAAAGTGAAATACATTTTTTTTTTTTTTGGTGGAGAGGGAGGATTGTAATTATTTGCTATCAGTGATATTAAAAACAATGGTAAAAACATATGTAGATTGGCCTATTACTACCACTCATGCTTTATTACTACCATTTATCAGTGGCTTTGGTCACTAATTAAGTTGCCTGCTCTGGCTATCAGAATAAAAGGTACACTTGAGTCCTGTGAAATAAAGAACACTTGCCAAGAGATAAGTTGCCTTCTAGTGGTCTGAAGATTGACAAACCCTGTGTCAAGCCTGGGGCTGCAAAGTGTAAGTGCTGAAGCAGTCAGTGTGCTGCTTAGGCTGCGGGTAACCAGACAGGGAGCTCTTTGGCCTTATGCTACTTTCAGAAGCTTTCTGGACTGACAGGAACCTAGTTAGTCTTTCCCAGTGACCCACTTAGTGTTCCCTGGTGATGATCTTTCTCCTTGCTTGGTTGCTTTGGAGAGAATATACAGTGGCTAGGTCCACCTTGCTATGTTTTTTTTTTTAATAATGTGATTTTTACCATGGCATTATTCAAAATGATGGAGAGAGTCCTATATCTTGGGATGTAGTTCATGCAATCTCAGATTGAGAGGATTGCTTAACCGTCAGTCTTCCAAGTCAGAGGAAGGAGTCATTTTCCTTCATTTTCTCCTAGGAGTGAAAAAGGGCAGTTGTTCATATAACTTTCCCTCATTGCTCAAGGTGGGTTTTACCTTGCTGCAGCTGCCTCTTAGACTGAAAAAGCTGGGCAAGCACAATTATATCCATGGAGGTATGATTCTATGTTGGATTATAAGATTTTCTTTCTATGATATTAACTTAGGCTTTGCTTGCTTGGAGTGTCATTGGGAAGGTAGCAATACAGGATGTCAAGCAGATCACCCAGGTAGCATAGCAGGATGTTGGCATATAGTCTGTTTTCTGACCCAAATAGACAGCATGGCTTTCTCAAAATGAAACTCTTCAGAAGAAAATGCAACCTGGTCCAGGAGGAAGGATGGAGAGAAGGTCTGAAAGGAGTTTACAGAGTCTTTAAGTATAAGACTACAGTCAAAGTAGCTATGTCCATGACGTTATTGTCCTTTAAAAGGAAAACTTGAATCTACCTTCTGTGTGCTTTTTTTTTTTTTTTTCCCCTCCTTCTTCCCTCCTAGGAAGGTGGTATTTGCATTAGGAAGCTTGGTTACATGCTCGATAGTGCTTCCTTCTAGGAGGTTTGTTCAGTGACTGGATGCTGCTGGGTTAGGGGTGAGAATTGAGGCCTGTTTGCCAGGCTGCTGCTGTGCTTGGTCTGCTCCTACCAGAGAGCGGGGCAGCTGTGTGCAGGGGAGTGAGCTGAGCTCTGAGGTGCTCTGCTTGGTTTGCCTTGTTAACTCGAGCTTATCCCGTTCTGCTAAGTTCACTGTCTGCACATGGGCGTCTGCTCTGGCTTCAGCTTAGAGCCATCTGGCTGCCTTGGTAATAGTGCTCAGCCAAAGGAAGGCAGGAGCTGCCTTCTCTCAAGCTTGGTTCCTATGGAAAACTGAAAGAAGCTGGCTCAAACAGTTGGCTCTGTGCAGTTATTTTTGCAGAAAGGTTTAAGGGACTTAGTCTGCACATACACTTGAGCTTCTAACTCAGCAACATGCTCTGGTTCTGTGTTCTAGCCTGTTAATATCTGAAATAATTCTTCACAAAACTTGCTGTGAATATATTCTTGTAATCCTGTCTTTACACTTTAACATTTTTCAAGGATTTTTCTTCCTCCAAGGTTGAAAAGAAGTGAAGCTGTGTGTGTAGGGGGGAACAAACTGCTACACATTTTTAAGCAGTTTCTCAGTGTAGGTGGATTGAGGTGACAGTATTTCAGACTTTAGCTGACTCAAGTCCAGAGGACTTCAACTCCTCCAACTAGGCATAGAGCACTGAACTGGCTACATTTCTTGGTACTACTTATGTGAAGGGAACAGTATCAGTTGAGGGACCAGTGAAGCACAGATGGTTTGATTCATTGTATAAAAGGGAGCAAAGTGAACAATCTTAAAATATTTGTGTGTTTTAACAGGCTTTAGTTATGACAGATGCTCAGAAGGCTTTTTTTTGAGAAAGGCAGGTCAGTGAATTACCCTGAAATTCCAAATGCAATTTTACTATTTTTTGTTTGGCTGGTTCATGCTGCTTTTCTGGGATTACATAGGCTATTCTCTTCAGCAAGAGAACTGATTAGTATTTTGAGCTTCAGCAACATCTCATTAAAATCATTAGATATCCTTGTATTTACTGGCAGTGCTTTAGCAAGTTTTGTCTTGCCAATTGTGACTCACGCTTTGTTATAAAGCAGAAAGTTTTGAGCTGGGCAGTTTTTCCCTCTGTTCAGTTCAAGGGAACAGAGTGTTGTTACTAGACTGCAGATGGAGTACTATAAAAATGTGACTAAGTCATTGACATACATTTTTAGCACCTGGATTTCTTAGCTATTCCTTCTTGACCATAGGTCAAGGTGCACAGTGTACTGGCTACTGCAGTTTTGGCATGCAGGGCCTCACCTACTTTTCCAGTTGTGTGCTTGAACTTGTTTCTAATCCTAGTTTTGAGCATTGCATTTCTTTAGCTTTGCTCAAGTCTGAAGAAGATTCTAGTAGAACTTTATTTTTTTTTTTCTTTGCCACATTTTAAGGACTTGATTATACTTTATTACATAAACTGTCTCGCTGTTTGCATAACAGAAGGTATCTGAAGTGAGTATGTAGATGATATGTACTTAGGACCTTATGTTTGAAGGTGATGGTTGCAGAATTTAAAGGAATTGCAAGCTCACAGAGGGAGTAAAAAATGAATTAAAATAACCAGCATCATCCAACCAGCAAGGAATTTTCAACACTTGCAAATTGAAAGCAGTGTGACACTTAAAATATACTTGGTAATGGTGATATATGTAAAACCTTGAATGAAAACTAACTTTTCAAGAAAGCTCTGTGGCCTGTTTTCACAATGTGAGAATGTCTTATGTGCTACTATTCTGTAAAGAATTATGAATAAGATGCTGTATATTTACAGAAACACATAGCTTAAAAAGGAACAAGCAGTTTGAACTGTAATTTGTTCTTTGCTTAGACTGTAATGATTTGAGCTCTTTATTGACCAAAATGATTCCGAGTTATCTGGTAGTTATAAAATCATAGAATAATTTAGGTTGGAAACTAGCTGTGGAGGTCACTTTGAACCTTTTCCAAGCAACAGGCAGGACTGCACAATATGGGGCTTGTCCAGGTGAATTTAGAGCATTTTCACAGAAGGAAATTCCACAGCCTCTGGGCAACCTGTTCCCCTATTCAGCTACTGTCATCTGAAGTGTTTGTGTCTAATCGGAATTTCCTTTTGTGGTGATCTGTCTGTTGCCTTTCATCCTGCTGCTGTGCACTCCCTGCCTCTCTTCTCTATACCCTCCCCATAAGGTAGGTACCATTTAATGGCATCTTAAAAAGATTAGTATTCTACATAGTTCTATCTTGTGTTAAATGCATACATTTTAATTTATGTGCTTTTCCCTATTACACAGAATTAAGCCAGATAGCATTTTAGGTTCCAAATAAATGTGCCAGACCGATTTTACAGCTGAAGATGCATATTAGTTCTTGTGTTGCAAAGTTTGTAGGCAAAAGTTCTCAGCCTAATAGCTGTTAATTTAGCCTGGGCATGGTTTAATGTGTGTGTGTGTCTGCATAAGGTAGAACAGACTCCAAGTCTTACATGTGGAAGAATGTACAAGTATTCCTCAGTGTCTGGTAAGGCTTCATTATGTGTTGTTTTTTTTTTTTTTCTCTCAGCAATAGAGATTTCAGCTACATGCTGTTGTGCAGCAGTGTGGCATTGCGGCAGAAGTCTAAGCAGGGATTCCACTGCCTTTTATGTGCTTGGAAGATGTCTGGAAGTTTTCAAGGCAGGGAAATGCGGGTTTTCAGCTTCCTTTGAGCAAGCAAGGTTTTTTTTGTTGCTTCTCACACTGCAAGAAACATAAGAATAGCTTGAATCTTTATGAAGGGTGATGAGTGTACAGTATTTCAGTGTTATGAACTCTGTTCTATTACTTTGAATAACCTCCTCTCGTAGAGCAGATACTGTGTGTCAAGCCAAATTTTATTATAACTTAGAGCCATCAGGACAATTTTGGCTTTAACTCTCTTAATCTTCCTGCTGTTTTTTATTGACTTCATTTTCATATTACAATCACTCTTTCCATGATCATTTTGGGTTGAATTGTTTAGATTTTATATAAATAATAAATCCTGGAACCTTTATAGCTATGACCATGAATTAATGGTGACTAAGGAGTTTGAAGCATCTGACGAAGAACATGACTGACACTATAATTGATATATCAGAAATATATTGCTTTTGCCAACTTCTGTAGTGGGATCACTGGATTATGAAAGCAAGGATAAGGGGATTAAGGTCTCTGGAATATAATGTTGATCTGGGAAATGCCATGAAAAAATAAGAAAGCAAGTTCTGAATGCAAAATATGGGTGGAGAAGAGGCCATTCACTGATATGCCAAACTGTAGATTATACACTAGTGGAAATCTGTTACTTTTGAAGATCCCTACCATCTAGTATACCACTATCCAAACAGGCAGGAGACTTCTGCTCAGAAGTTGGAGAGCAGTCTGCTCTGTGCGTGTTTCTCCAACTCTTAATTCTCACCTACATGGGGGGTCCTTTTACTGCTTTGTATTAGCTGGGAAGCAGGTCTTGCATATTCTCTTTTGACCCTTATGCAGTATAAGCAAATTGCTGGTGTGGAGCCAAGTATGAAACTCAAGCAGGAACTGAGACCTTTTTTGCGGTAGAAGAATCCTTTAAACACATCTTCAAAGTGATGTGCCAGGAAATACAGAGGTTTTATCGGAAATGCCAGGTGCTTATGCTACAATTGGTCAAAGGCCGATGAAAAGGCTTATGAGGGCCTGGTTTATAACTCAATTATACATCATGGACCAGATCCAAATTGCTGAAGCCAAAGTAAGGATGCTTATTCCCAGTAGATTTTAAGATGAGCCTAATACATTGCTCTAACATATCAAAGCTGTTGGATCTTACACTGTAGGGGTAATCTATGTATGGGAGATTTGTTGTGACACTAGGCAACATATATGTTTGTGTGATGTGAACTGTGGCAGTAGTTGTCTGACAACTTATTATTTTATGCTGCCTTTCCTCTTACGCCAGCAGTTACAGGATGTGACTTGTAGGCAAGTGATACAGATTTCCCAGTCCTTGTTGCCAAAAGAAATGTTATACAATGTCTCTGAAAATGTGCAGTCCAACATCAGCAACGTTACCATGGAGCGTTACTGTTGCTGAGTGCTGTCCTGCTGCTTATACAAAGCTAAGGCTTCTCTGCAGTGCTTTAGGCCATAAATGAAGTATAATTAATTATTTCAAGGACCTACTGCTGTGGAAGATCAGTCTATTTTATTAATGACCTTCCTCCAGGATCAAATTGCCTTGATCCTGGAGATGTCGGTCACCCCTGACCATGGGCATGCTCTGGGCTCCCCAAACAGCAGAAGAGGATAATCAAATCATATCTCACATGGCTTGGGTGATGAGCATAAACTTGTGCATAAACATCATGAAGCATCACAAATTCCAACTTCAAAACCAGGAAAATGGTAATGAGTGTCCTGATAAGTTGATGTTACTTTCTCTATTGGTTGTAGGCTTGATTACTAGATGTATAAGCTTTGGGGAGGAAGTAGTTGTCTCCTTGCTCTGCTGTCTAAGGGGCTGATGCTCTATCTTCCCTGTTATTCCTGATGCCAAAGCACCTGGGGGGAATGCAGTCTCCCCTGTTTGGGGAATACACGCAATGCAAATTCAAGATAATTTTGAAACATTCAGATTATTTAAGTGTTCTAAAATAAAAGGTTTTTATCTAGAAAAAGATTATGACGAGAAAATGTGAAAACTTGATTTCCCTTTCTCAGATGGAAAGGAAAAGGTAGAAAACCACAAACAGCTCAAACTGGAAAATGAGGCATATGGCTACTAAGTATTGCTAGAAAGCCACAGTAACCTAAGGAATACATCTATGATACTGAAGAAGGAAATTATGTCAATAATTCTCCATTTGGTTGAGAGGGATAGATAGATTTTGAAGCATTTAGCCAAACAACATCTTGAAAAAGCTCCTGGCAATGACAAAGTTTATTGAATTGCAGTATCTGCAACACTTGTTCTATCTAAGCACTTCCAGAGGTTCAACCTCTTTCAGTGTTGCAATTGCTATGTGAAAGTACAACACACGCACACCCTGGTTGCTGCCACTTGATATCTTTTAGATGAAAAGGCTAGAAATAGTGTTCCCATATGCCTGCAGAAAATACTTTGTTACTTCCAGAGTTTGTATAGTATTTAACTATTGTTCAAGGATATGGAATAACCTTCCCCTAGGTGAGCACTCCTTACCTGATCTGATAACTGGGCTTGCCAAAATGAAGTATGTGTTAATACCAGAAGGAAAATCTCACAGTTTTGACTGAAGAGCATGGTAAATCTGATTGTTCCTATTTTTCATCTGTAGTTCTTCAGATATCCATCAATCAATCATATTTCAGCTTCACAGGTGCTAGTAAAAGAACCAGAGCAAACTGGAGTCCTGAGAAGATTAGCTCCTGATGCTAAAAACAGATTCTGATTCCTTCTCCCACTGGGGAGAAGTTCTAACTCCCCAACTACCTAAACATGGAGATGTCTAGTTCTAATGTAAACTTTGTTTTAGAATTTCCTGTTATGCTCACGTGTATAGAATAGCACTCTTATACTTGTCCAGAGCTTCCTGCATTTTGAGGGGACTGCCTGGTTTTGTTTATAGGTGAGCTAGTTAGACCATGGCAGGCAGGTGTTGCAGCAGGTTTTGTTCTGTTGTTGAATGATTTCTTGCAAAAGGTAAAATACTGCTTGAAGCAGGGACTGAGATCTCTGGTTCTACCATGTCTTAATTTGTGATCACCATAGGGAATTGTGCTCCTTCAATGTTTGGCTGGTTCTAGTAACCCTTATGCTCTTTCCCATGCAGTGTTGTACTGTCAGAGCGCAGCAGTACCCCAGAGCGATCTAACAATCTTGGCTTTCTTGCAAAATGTCAGTCTCTTCCAAAAAAATATTTTTAAATATTAAATGATTCTAGCAAAAGACACTAAGAGGGCCTCAGTGAAGAATTAGCCTCGATCATGTCTTGTTTATAAACTGGCCCTGGTATGTTTTGTGCATTTTTTGTTTTGTTATTTCTTGCAAGTAAGGCCCTGAAGGTATCATGATTCCCCTCCATCCTGCCCATCCCTTTCATGGGATAAAACCAGTTCCCTATATTATTATCAGATTCTTAAAAGTTCACTCCTAGGAAGGATTCAGCTAATCCTAGCCAGGATCTGGTTGTGTTAAGTCAGTCACCTCACAACAGGCTCCATGTGTATCTGTCAGCTGCTTGTATTTATTCTCTGTGATTATTATGTATTTTTAATTAGTTATTTGACGTGAGGGGGAATATTTTGTTTCATTAAAATGTTGGATGACCTGAGTAGAGGAGAACACAATATAGTGGTCCCGTTGACAGTACTGCACTGTCTCCCTCTGCAGCCTAATGGTGCTCTGTTGGCTCGTGAGCCAGGTTCTCTTAGAAAATCTTATTGGGATTATGGTCTTTTCTTGAACTTTCTGGGGGTGCTCTGAGTATGGTCAGAAGAGTCAATAGTTAAATCGATCATTCTGACCATTTGTCTGGCATCTGTTTTGCCAGCTCCTTGTAGCTGCCTCATGCTGCTGAGAGAGGCACTAGGTGAGCAGCTTACATGTGGCAGATGCCTGCATTTTGATGGGGGAACGATAGTGCAGAAAACTTGACTTCCATATCTCCATGGAAAATAAAAATCTTATTCAACTGAATACTTGGCTGTGGATTGTGAAACTATTAAATTAAAAGTGTTTTTATCTCATAATACATTTTTTTCTGAAACAAAATAGGTAACTTCTGAGTTCTAGCCATGAAAACAAAATTAGAATAGGGTATTTTTTCTGTTCATTTTTCTTGGAGACCCATGAAAGCTGGTCCAACATGTGCAGAAAACTGCAAGGTTTTTTTGACTCTGCTCACAGGTACTACCAAAGAGCTGCTCTGAGACACCAGTTTCTGAGTGTGAAGAAGTTCTTTGTACGCATTGTGATGCTCTGTTCAGATGCTAGTTCTAAGAGTGATGGAAAACATTGAGAAGCTATTTCTGTGAAGAAAAGTTATGTGTGATGCTGTTGACTTTCATGTCGTGTTGTGTTACACTCTTCTCCATCCCAAAATTCATGATATGTGATAACAGCTCCAGCTGTGCTTTAAATAAGCTCTTCTGCAGTAAAAGCCCTAAGTGCTGAGCTTAATATTTACTCTTAATCAGGATCAAGTTAATGTTTAGACAAAAACATTTTTTAGGAAGTCATCCTGTGATTTTTTTTTTTTTTTTTTTTAATCATGATATCCTTTCTTTGCAGCTCACTGTTGTGCTTATGCTCCCAGTTGGCATCTGTGTGTGGTCTTGGGGCAACCTCTTTTCCAATGGCTCGTTGCAGAGATACAGGATTGAGTTAACAGACTATCATCTTGAATGACTTGGGCAAAGTACATAATCTTAGCAAGAAAAATTAACTTAAGTAGGAAAATAGTTTTAATTAAGAAATTTGTAGAGAAGGGATTGTGACATCTTCAAGAAACAAAGGACTTGTTGCCATTAAAATCCTGTAGTTAAGGAATACATGAACTTCCTATTTTAAAATGTGTTCTAAGTTGTCAGTTGAGTAGCACTTGTGACTGAAGCACTGCAGCGACAGCAGGCTCTGCATTCGCTGCCACAAAGAAATCTGTTCTGCACTGCTGTACCAGGCTGGCTGGCTGTGGGAGCAGCCTGCATGCATTTACAATGCAAATGAGAGGATTTCTTCCATACTGCTGTTAGTAGATATATGTAGCTTTCACACTGAAAGCCTGAGACCTATTATTATGACCTATTATTAATGGTAGCTGATCTATCTTATCTCACTGATCTGCGCATGACTTATACAGGAATAAAATATTTGAATAAAATTAGAGTGAAATACCCTTTCTTGAAAGGTCATTTATTTGTTCTAATCTTTTTGGAATACTAGTCTGTTTTTTAAAAAGTGTGAATTCAGCTGGAGACTTTCACTTCACTGTCTCTTCTCATATTTCTTACTATATGATTGGCTGTTTGACTACTTCAGACTACCTTTTTAAATAACTGTTCAAAATATTTTTTTAAAAATAAAACTGCTCAAGTTTAAATTCACATTTTGTATCTCTGCCAGTAGTTGTGAAGGCTTCTCTCTTCTCTGAGACCTTAAAGTTTCAGTATCAGTACCTAGATAGGAGTAAGTAGCCTAACAATTTGTAATGAATTAATGGATCAGCTTTGAGATGAAACAAACATCACTACAGAAGTGCATATTTTAAAGGGCTATATATTGGCTGAGTAGTGGCTGCACAAAAGGGGTGAGATGTTACATCACTCAAAGGACATGAAGATGGAGTAGGGATTTTGGTGAGAAGCTACAGAGGAACTCTGGCAAAATGAATGTGATGGGCACTTTATTAGCTAAATCTTCTCTTTAGCTCTTCAGCATCCTCTTAATTATTGGGGTTGAAGAAATATGACTTATTTAAGATTTGCCAAAAATAGGTCTTGGAAAGAGTTTGAGCAAGAGTATGTGGGAGGGGAATGGCATATTGGAGTGAGAAGGCTTTTCTTTGCGGAGTGGGCAGCATGGAGGAAGTGTGAAAAAGTAGCAGGAGGAGGAGATAAACAGGCATTTCTGACTAAGTTGTTGTGACAAGATGCAGGGTCCAAGGGATAATTTAAGACAGTGAGCCTTTAAGGCCAGATCTGATCTAATATAGTAGTGTGGAGGAAAGTGCTGTGGATCCTTGAAAAAGGGAGGACTACAGTTTGAACTAAGACCAGTTGTTAGGTAGCCTTTTTTTCAGAGTTCGAAGAAAGCAATGTTATGAGTACTGAGATATGGGTTTGAGTGACTGCCAACAGCCCCTGGGCAAGGAGCAAGCCTTAGGTATGAATTATCTTGGTGAAAGGATTTAATGAGTGAGATATGAGGCATGAAGGTGGCTCTCTAGCAGTGCTGGGGGAAAAATCAAAGGTTTGCCAAAAGGAAGGGAGATGTGGAAGGAATGAGGGTTCTTGGTGATCGTTTGTTCCCAAGAGACTATTTTGACTGTTCTAAGCTTTTGCTGGCTATCATTTATTTGAGATGCTAGCTGACAAAGGACAGAGTGACTGAGCTAGTAGAGCATCAAAAATGAGTGAAGCATATGCCAAGCAAGTATGCGATAGGTAAGAAGCAGCACAACTGAGCTCTTGGTACAGAGCTATAGCAGACGTTGCATCTCAAACACTTTGCTTCCCAGCAGTCTCCGTAACACATCTAATGTTCCAGTTCAGAGCACTCTTTCCTTGCCTTTCCTTATGCATTGTTGCAAATTCCTCATTCTTATGTTCTCGAGAGGTAAACATATATTCTGTTGTATTAGGATTAGTACTGTATTTTTATGTAGATTAGTTAGAATTCAAAGCTAAATGCCTACAGCAGTTGAAATGCTAAAGACAAAGGGTATTTCTATGTACAATAAAATACGGAGATTGGAGATCTCACGAGCTCAGGTTGCTATAGGGTGCTGGCATATCCTCTTCCGACTCTTCAAGCCTTTGTGAGTCTAGAACTCTCTTCATGTAGAAAAGTGTATATTATCACTTTAGATACATCAGGGCTGCACAGAGTCTATTTACAGGTCTACTTCAGTCACTACAGGTGACTTAAATCACTAGAAGTGCTGTCCTGGCTCCTTGTCAGTAGGATGTGCATGTGCTGCTGGTGAGCCCACCTGATGCTTGCTGGTGTTGAGCCATGCCCCCCTCTCTCTGAGGAGCAGCCCAAGCTGCTGCAGTGGCTCAAGAAAATGTGCCACTCATATCTGGACCTTCCTTTCCAGCACTTGAAGGATACTATTTATGTGGAAAGTGCTTTGTGTCAGAAGTGTCACCTGAGGGATTTCCCTTGGGATCCTAAACTTTCAGAATCGACCTAAAACCTTGTGCAGTGGATGCCACAAATATTGATATCAAAAAGCTTTGTATCTGCTTTCTGTGAATCTTGGCTCAGTAAAAAAGCTGGCTTTCTGGAGGAAAAATGCTGTGCTATAGGTTAAGATGGAACTCCCTCAACATTGCAGCTCAGGTATTTGTAATTTAACACATTTAATTGTGTTTTATAATCCTGATCTCGCAAGTTTTTCACTTTTTAAAGATTTTCAGTTAAGAACAATCTACTGTTCCATTCTTAAAACCATTCCCTTCTTTAAGTTGAACATAAATAGCTGTATATCTGATTCCATTTCTTGACAAATTTAAAATTGCATCAGGTTTATTTATTCTTTAAATGGAAAGTGGCTGAAAGTAGCAAAATCTGGCAAACACTTATCTCGCTTTTCTGGGAACACACCAATATCCTCTCAAAGCCTTTTAGCAGACCTTAACAGGTGGTACTTATAAGATTATGTCCTTTAATATTTTCTTAAGGAAACATTTTGAAACAGTGTTAGGAAACCATTAATGTATCTAAGTTTTCAGAGTGAACTTAAATTGATGAATGTAATGCTCTGAAACCTATGCAAGTTGAGCATTGCAGTACCAGATTGGTGCACATACTTGACTTGCATATACCTTTCCTTGTTTGTAACAGTTTCTCTGATGGAAAAGAAACCTGAAATATTTATTCTGTTAGTCTTGCAAGATGATGGGCTGTCAAATGACACTTGAGTGGTGTTGGACAGGGACACATCAACTTTAAATTAGAGATCACTAGCATGCTTCAGAAAAACTGTTCAACAGATGGTAAATTAAAACATCTTCTGTCCCCTAACAAGCTGGAATGGCTTTGAATTACTGACCTGGAGGTTATAAAAAAAAATATTTGTCAATTATTTAGTCTGAATTTGCATTTCATAATAGCACAGCTTGCATTTCTAGGCAGAATCTGTATTAGCTTCGAGATGACCAACACACAAAGCAGCTTCTGAAGTTTGCCTAGGCTGTGATCAGAATAAGCTAATTAGTTGCAATATTGCCTGTGCATTTTAATCTTTTTCTTTTTTTTTGCACTTAGTGCTTGTTCCCATGTTCTGAGGATTCAGCTTAGGTCCAAGTGTGTGTTTTTTCTTTAGAAAATGCCAGCACACTTGCAAAGATTTGAAATACCTATAATTCTAGAATCTAGCTCTAGACTGATGGAGGCTTGTTGGAGGCCTTATGCATCACTGGGACTTCTTTTCTTTATTTGTAATTGTTACTGTAACCAATGGACTGTTGATCCCTCGAAAAACATCATTGAGTTAAATGTCTTTCAGTGTTTGTCTAACATAAAGGATTGCAAAGGTAGGTATATGTTTTCTGCTCTTTGAGTATGAGGAATAAGATTCAAGAAGAGTATTAAATTGTGGGAGGCTGAAGGCTGGGGGCTGAAGGATAGGTAGGAACAGGAGACATGGCTTTTTAAAGCTTTTCCTGAGACTTAACCTTATACAACACTGATACAGAGAGGTATGGGTAAAAGTTCAAGCTGTTAATGTGGTCTAATTGTTGCTGTTAGCTAGCTACTGGCTTGCACCAAAAAGTGTGTGTACCTGTACAAATGGGCAGACAGTGGTTGAAAGATGGACAAAATATCACCCTTGATTGCAGGTTGAATGCCCCTTGCAGAGTGATAGCTGTGGTAAGTGGCCCTTGGTTAACTTTTTCCTCACTATCTTTTATTTTGTACTCTCTAGGTCACAATCCTTTCCCTTGTTCAAAAGGGTGCCAATAGCATTCCTAATTTCCCTAGATCTATAGGTATCTCCTGCAAATGTTGAATCATGACTGTTCTGGCAGACAGTCCAAGCACCTGGCAATGGTAGATGCTGAACTTGGTCACCTTTCTTAAAAAGGGTATGCTGGAAGGAAAGAAAGGCAGATTTTTCCCCTGCATGCCCCTCTGACAACAGACCTTGTGGCACTGCAGGACAGATGTTGTGAGATACTGCTGAAGACATTGAATGGGCTGTGATGTCATGCAGTGAGCTCTAACAAGGGAGATAATGTGAATGAAAGTAAGTATAAATATCACTGCTCTTAATTAAGATTAAAACTTCTCTTTTGCAGACCATGTGGAAATATTTATACTTAAGAATGTGGAAAGCCATATTTAATACAGATGGCAGTGTGAAGAATCATATGAAGTCTGACTTGATTTTTAAAAAAAGCTTTAGATTGTTCAATTAAATGAGGAAATTGTTGTTGGGGAATTCATTAATTGTAAATAACAAGCTGGGATGCTGATCTCATGGGAGAGTAAGCATATTGTATGAGAAAACAAATGTTCTAGATGTTAGCAGGTTGTCTTGGACATAACATAAATAAGAAGTATTCAGATTTGTCAACTAGAAATTATGTATCTACAATGATGTATAGCATCTGGAATTATAGTCCATATCTTTGTTCTTTAGAAACTAGTGAAAGTATCAGTCCAAAGAATTTTCTGCTTTTAAGTGTAGATTTTAGCAGGGCCTCAGATAACTTTAATGAAAAGGGACACAGCTGTGTTTTCAGTGAAGTGTTTAGTTTAAAACAGTGAATAACTTTAGCCCTTAGTCTCTACCCGTTAGCATACCTGTTTCCTTGTTTTATGTCAGAGGTCTCCAATTACAGGAGTAGGTCCTAACCAAGAGATGAGATGGAATAACAGTGTTATCTTAATATTTTAGTTATTTTTCCTGATTCTTTGGCATTAAATAGATTGTCTGTATATTCATAGAAAACAGC
Organism: Crypturellus soui; assembly: GCA_032275445.1. NCBI lineage: Eukaryota > Metazoa > Chordata > Aves > Tinamiformes > Tinamidae > Crypturellus > Crypturellus soui. Next base: position 376,528 of record JAUBNY010000372.1, on the reverse strand, counting down.
AAAAAGTACTGAAAATTTACTGTTGAATAAAATGAGTGAAATGTAATGTCTTGGCAGTTCTGAGAGTTGGAAAGGAGTGGTTAAGTATAATCTGTATAAGACACATTCCTACAAATTTTAATGACTAATAAACATTGTATACTTAGTGGGGAGCTTCCAGTTTGTTGAATTTTTCCTCTAAAATGATTTTTGGAGCTGAGTAGGAAAAGCTGGTTGTGTGAACAGGTTAAAATATCTTGAAAACATTATTTCATCTGTCTGGGATTAGACGTGTGCGCTTGATATTTTCAAAGCTCTCCTCTGATCATTGAATTATTTCCACTGATTTTATGAAGTTATCTTTCTCTGAAAATTAGTTACTGCCTTCTGAAATGCTATCTCATTCCATGCCTCTGGACTGCATTCAGAAAAGCATATTATGTAAAGAAAAAAGATGATGTTAATATATGGTTATATTTCTTCTCAACCCTTTTACATACTAACTCCTCTATTTATTTACAGATGGAATTAGGAATTCAAAAAAGTCATTTTGATAAACACATATTCATTCTGCTGCACCTAATTAATGCTGATCTCTTGGAGAAGTCATACTAAAAAGAAAGAACTGATGTAACACAAAAATAGGAGAAGCTATTCCAAAAATGAAACATATCTTGATCATTATACTAGATTTTTTTATAAGATGTCCCACTGACACTCATTTGAATAATTAGAATATTATAGCATTAACCTGTAGCCTGTTTGTGCAGGCATGTTAATATTGGTAGTACAGCAATCATTTATTGCATGCCCTTGATCTGGATAAAAACAGAAGTGCAAATCTACTAGGGAAGAAGGAGGAATGTGGAAAATGTGCTAGGTATCCTGACGGTGTTCGCTTCAGTAACAAACTCCACAAATTTCTTAATAGTTAGGATTCACATCTTTCTGAACAGTGTAATTTTGGAGGCAGAGAAAATAAGAGAAAACACTTATGTTGTATTCACATCTCTCTAATGATTTTCACATGCATGTGCTGATGAAAATTCAGCTTCATGTATGTGATAACAGCAGCTCCTGTGGTGTGCATTTACAGAACTCATTGTTTTACTGAACTCATGTCAGAATTTCCTATCAGGAGTTTGTTTCATACTAGAAAAACGTCCCCTTTAGTTGCAGTTACAAGTTGTGTTGGTCCTGATGCTTCAATTGACTCGTGCAGACACTTACTCTTCTTGCTGAGCACCTGCAATTTATGAGAGAAGCAATTAAAAGATAATAGAGATGCGACAGAAAATGCAAGTATCTGTACAATACAAAATCTGTACAACACTAAATGTGTTGGGAAAGATGAGGGAGGAATTTGTTCTATCTAAAACTTCAAAAAGTAGCTTTTGGTGGGGAGGTTGCTACTGGTCCAGGAAGATCAGGCCTGAAGCTCCCAGGGTCTGTTATGCAGCTGCTCAGCCACTGGCCTGGGACTTTTCTGGCTGAGGCCCTGATCATCCCTGTGGTGGCCTCCATGCATGCCACTCATCTCTAGCATCTTCCCCTACTTCCAGGAGCTTTCCTCCAGCCGGGTTCTTCAAGTAAACCTTACCTTTATTCTGGCACTGAACACTAAGCCCCTGTTTTTATCTTATCTAATCAGTGCACAAGTACAGAACCTCGTTCTAGTTATGGTTTCAAAAATATGAAGATAGGAAAGTGGTGTTCAATTTACTGTTTTCCCAAGTGTCCCAACTTGTATATGTACATAAAATAAATGAATATTTTTACAACTCTGAATGTAAAAATACATATTTTAGATGACTACCTGTTAAATTGCAAGTGAGATGAACTTTATAATTTTTAGACAGTAGTTTGGTTACTTTGAAGTAACAGCTCTGCTGTAGGAGAATGAAAGTTTGAGTCTGGATGAAGTTAGTGAGCAGAAACAGGGATGGTGTTTTCCTCTGAAACCAGTTTTACTTCTAGGAAGTACTGTAAGTTTTGTTTTTCTTTTTTCTCTTCTTAAGTCAACTTTTGCTCTTAAACAGCTTGAGTACAGTATTCAACAGCTTTAAATTTCTAGATAATTAACATAACTCTGTGGGAAGGCTAACCTTTGGCAAAGATATTGCTGTTGGTAATATTTTTCACTTTGACTTGCATTGGCTACAACTACTGTTTCTGTTCTGGCAGGTCAACCCCCCAGGTATCAAATAACAGCCCTGTCTCCCCAGGTACTATCAGATGTGATGCTATGAGCAGCTGACATGGTCAGCATCTCTTCAGTTGTTTAATCTCTTTCTGGGTAAAAGGTATAGAAGTTTGGCTTGCCCCATTCTCTAGGCACAGTGTCTTCTTCAAACTAATGTCGGTTTTGTTTCTGCACTATGTTTTCATAGTGCATACTATTTGCTCCGTGTCTCTGAAAGATATTAAAGAAATGACCCCTCATTTGCAAATGAGTTGAATGAGATCTGAAGCTTCAACGGCTTGTACGCAAAGCACAGTGCCTCCCACTGCCCAAGTCCATACTGACAATCCTAGAGGCTAAAAGTTACTTGTGTTCTAAGTGGGCACAGCATAGGTGACAGCGACACCCTCCCTCCCCCAAACCTTCCAGTGTGCTCCAGTGCAGGAAGAGCTTGGCCAAATCCTTCTGGTCCCCTTGCATTTAGAATCAACTTATGTGAGGGTGGTTTTGGTGAAAATGGTCTTTAGCTCAAAACAGTTGAGTTTCCACCTAAGTGTGGAAAATTCTACATCCACCAGAAGTTATTTCTGCCTCCTGGTCTTTGGGAAACGCAGCCCTAATAAATGCTGTGAAAACTAGCGCTAGTGCAGAAGTGAAACAAACGTCTAGCAAGATTTGTTTATTTGGGATGATAAGTGGGGTTCCTGAATTGATACTCTGAATTATTTTATTCGGTCATTGTATGCTGATAACATTTTGGAGCTCTAACTGGAGGCCCATGCCCTCTCCTAACCTATTGTAAGGTCAGACCATGAATAGGCCATGCGGCTTATTGTCCAGGAGTGTGATGGAAATGGATTTCTAAAGGCCTCAAAAGCTTGAGAGGAAAAAATAGAATGCTAAAATGGCCAAAGTACTAAAAGCACTATACTTTATAGAAGTATTAAAATACCATATTATTGGAATGACTTCCACTTCACTTCTGCTGTTATTGGAAAAATCCATTTCAATAATGGATTTTATTGTTTTTCTGATGTATTTAAAAATAGCCTAAATCTCTGAGCAAGGTTTTCAATTGCACTTGTGGCCACTTGGGTAGATGGACAATTAGAAGGAGAATGAGAGCTGTGTAATTGACTTGAGACTCAAAGTTCTCCTTGAAAATGGACTACTTTATCAGGTACATACATAATTAGAGAGGACTTTGAAAATGTTTAAGAAAAAATGTCTCTTCCAATGGGAGTAGTTACTACCCTGACCATTCTAGTCAGCTAGCTTTTTAACAAGCTACCTAATTTTATACTCTCCCCACAAAATCCTCCAAATCCCGAGCCTGGCATATACTGTAGACTCTGAAGGCCATATTTATGCTGCTACTTTTGATGTTTTGCTCTTAAAAGTCTTATTTCCTAGAACATAAAGCAGCTTCAAATGTAGTTATTCAGCATGCTCTGTTCTTTCTAATGGCAGTATCTGACTGCCTAACTCAAACATTAAGATGAGAAGTAGATGTTGAATTCAACTTTATTCTCAAAGTGCCCAGGCAGTTATTCCTTCTGGGTCTTGCTATCTAAACTACATCCTGGATTACTTTCATCCTTGAATGAATTGCTTTAGAAACAGGCCTTGATGTCCCCTTTTTGAACAGTATAATGTAATATATACATTATACACACATAGCTGGATATATGCATGGCAGTTCTTTTTCCCAGTTGTACTGAGTCTATTGACTGACTGGGTCTTTAGATGGTAAACATTTCCTGTCTATGGATCTAACCAAAATCAGTGTTCTTTTTTCTAAAACAAACAGATTAGCCTTATGCTTAAACTTGGGGTTAGCTTCCCCTTATATGCATGTTATACTCTGTGATCAGCTATCACTATCCCTTTTGGGGGAAGTAGACTGTTAAAGGAAGTTGCTTCACCCTGGCCATGTCACTTCTCGCTGGTAGGTCTCAGACAGCTGTGTCGGTGTTTTCCAGTGGAAGGATAGGACTTGAGGTGCAAAACCCTTTTGCCCTATTGCTTCTGGCCTTAAGAGGGCTACCTATTAACTTAGCTGACCCCAGAAAGGATAGTTTTCTGTGAAGAAGCAAACCAGTATTTGTCTTTACTCTCCAGGCTTCTCTAACCACCGTTTTGGTTTCTCTCTCTGGAGGTTCAGACTGGAGGTTATATCCCATGTAATTTGACAGCTATTGATATCAGGAATAAGCTATAAGCAAAGCTGTTTGTATGCTACTGACCTCTTGTCTCATCTGTATTTTGCCAGTCAAGAAAATGAAACTCAAAGGAAGATTTACTTTCTTCTAGTTCCATTTCTAAATATGTTTGTATTTCCCTGTTTAGATTACTGGGAAAATACTTCAAGTCCTTATTTGATCTGCAAATAGAACAGCTAAAGAGCCCATGGCTATTGCCAAGTTGTCACTGTGAGGCAGAGGTTATGTGTTGTAATTAGTGCTCACTAGAGTTATCGGCACCACATGAATTCTGTGGTTTTACAGACCTCTCTTTAGGAGACTTGCAGAAGTATTGAAAAATCAATATAGCTTTCTCTTTGCTCAAATTTTAAAAATCTGCTCTGTTTTCTTCAGGGTAACTTATGTTTGTTTTCCACCTCGAAGTCTGCCTTTAGTGAAGGTGTCTAAGTGTCAGTGTGTACTTTACTCCATCCACCATGACTTTTTTGAAGGAATAATAGAAACTCTTGATGTGCTTCAAAATTCCTAAGGTTTAACTCCTTCAATTTAGAGAAGTTCTTAAAGTCTAAGTTTTAATAATAACTGAGTCTTCCTCCGGCATAGGAAGAATGAATAAAACATGTTAGACAAAATGAGAGAGTGCAGCTGTTAGTGAAATACAGGGCAAGGCATCTTGAACCCATTGATATGCCTGATGCACTGCACTTTATTTTTTTCTGTTTTTTTAGACTTAAGCTGAAGATAAAATATTTGGTATCAGTCTAACTGTAAACATTTCTTGGTCTGCAGCTGTATCATACACGATCAGAATGAATGAACTTCTGATCCTCTTAAATGAGGGACTAGTTTATCCTACTTATATCACTTGCCAGAAAACATCTCTAATGAAACTGCATATTATTTTCATGTAGCAATATGAAAGATAATACTTGCTTTAATGCTCCCTGTAGATACAAGAGCTGTGATTATGGATAAATGTATTATATAGGACCATTAGACAAAAAGCTTATCTGGTGGATATTGATTCAGTATACTGCATATACGCTATTAAGAGAATTTCTTTCTCTTCAAAGAAAGATGATGTGAAGGAACGACCCTCATTCCTCCAATACAAAAAACGCAGTCCTATGAAATGTTCTTTATAAAGCAGAAAAAAGTAACTATTAAATGCTTTTGAGTAGCAAATCACCATGTAAGTCAATAAATACAGAACTTAGTACTAACAATTTCTATTCTACTCATAATCTGTTTTCCTAAATTTTGAACTAAATATTCTCTTTCTTAATTTACAGAAGGCATGTATTACTGTTCCTTAAAGAGGGATATATTTGTTAATCAGCTGTAAACCATATCAGGAACTGTTTTCTCCAAGGCTGAAAAATATGCATTAGTATTCATTATTCCCACCCAAAAAACTTGTTCTTGCACATCTGCAGAGAAACTTAGCAAGGCATCTTCAGGCAAGTGGTTAGAGGTCATGCATTTATGTATTGGAGTGAATCAAGAAAGGAATTTAAAAAATGCTCTAACTTAATATAATACTGGATACAAATAATTTATTTTAATACTCACAAAAGAAGCAAAACCCAAGACTTGTAAAATGCTATTTGCAATGGATCCCAGCCTATATTTCTTGTATAGAAAAGCACACTCTTATGTTTGAGAAAGTGTTGTCCCTAAAATGCATATACCCCTTACCTGATGAAACTGAAACTTCTGGGGGATTGCTGATCAGATGTGGAGAGTGATAAGGGAGGAAATATACTAGCCTTGGATGCTAGCTAGATATAACATATAGTACAGTCTTCTCTTTTGGCATTGAATATGTTGGCTGTAAGGATTAAGCTCAGAGTGTGCATTTAGTTGTATATTTTGTGACTCAAACTTGATTCCATAGGAAAAAGAACATATGGAAAATAGCACTCTGGAAAAATCCACAAAAGAATAAGGAGCCTTCGTGAATAAAACACTCCAGAGTATTGCCTCCAGCAATCACGCCTCCAGTCATATTCAGAAGCTTTGTCTAATATTTGGCATTTTTCCATCTTCATTAATTGTACTTTATAAAAAGGATGGGGAAAGTAATATTCTAGTCTTGCAAGTAATTACTTGCACAAATTGTAATCTCAATGATGTATCCCTGAACTTTATATTCCTCATTTTTAATCCTAACACCTCAGTTAGTATATACCAATTTTTACTTGCTGCTGGATCACTCCTGTGACAATGTGTGAAACAGTTATGTGTCCATTTGGAGCTCTAATTTGTGAGCTTGAAGAGAAAAGGCAAATTGGTTTCAAGTCAGAAGATGGCTAAATTCAAAGGGGTTAAAATGCTAAAATTTGGGGGATGGGAACTTGCAAATACAGTGGGTTTCTTCTCGGTGGTAGATGTATCACTGCTTACACCAGTGCTTTAGATGCTTAGTACATGAACTTGGAACTTTTCAAAGAGCAGAAAAACTTCTGTTTTAAAGGGATGACAGGAGGGAAAAGAGGTGTGGACAACTCTAGGAAATAAGTGTTAAATCCTAGATGATGAACACAAAATGCTTAAGGTTGGAAGGGACCTTTAGAGAACATCTAGTCCAACCCCCCTTCTACAGCAGGGACACCCAGAGCATGTGGCACAGGGTGGCATCCAGGTGGGTTTTTAAAGATCGCCAGAGAAGGAGACTCCACAGCCTCTCTGGGCAGCCTGTTCCAGGGCTCTGTCACCCTCACAGGAAAGTTCTTCCTC
>JAUBNY010000372.1:358444-369324 GCA_032275445.1 Crypturellus soui | reverse complement strand
GCCTCACCAGAGCTGAGCAGAGGGACAGGATCCCCTCCCTCGACCTGCTGGCAACGCTCTTCCTGATGCAGGTCAGGGGCCCATTGGCCTTCTTGGCCACAAGGGCACATTGCTGACTCATGGCTAACCTGCTGTCAACCAAGAGAAAATGATGATCATCAACCATGATCTCAGTCTAGAAAAAAAACCCATTAAAATATTAAAATCAGTGCCAGCTTAACTATTAGCCCTCTTGGTAGAACTATACCTGTAGCAGTCCGAGCAGCAGAAAATATACACAAAAAGATACAAAATCAGAAATGTTAGAGTGTTCAGATCAAGCACTACTCTATATAACTATATACATGTTCCAGAGTTCAAGCACTCTACATTTCTTTCTCAGATATTTTTTGAGAGAAAGCTCAGATATTTTTTTGAGAGAGCTTTTCTCAAGCTTTCTCTAAGCTTGTCTGTGTTTAGAGATCAAGTGATTACACTTTTTTACTTTTATTTATCTTCAGTTATCTATGGTGAAATGTGAGGTGGATTTTTGTCTGAAGGAAGCTTGAGGGAAGTATGTTTTGTCCTTCCTACCAGTAAAAATGCAATGGTAAATTTTATTTCTGATAAGCATTGTAACCATGTATCCTGCCCTTTTGCTATATCCAAATAGCATGTTTTTTAGGTAGCATTTGGTGTTTGAGTTAGCTTTTTATCTTTGCGAACTTTGTGTGTAATAGGTGATCAAAAGCAAACTAACACACAGAGCCTGCTAAAGGGATAAGCAATTCATCTCAAGCTAACTTGTATTTTACAGCTCTTTATGAAAACCACTTTTAGGCCCTTGGTAGTGGGGACTTGCCCTGCTTACCCAAGAGCTGGGTAACATTCTGCTACTGGAAGGTAGGGAGGATGGGCTCGCGGTGCCCAGCATTGCGCACTCTCCTCTTCACAATGGTAGGGCAGTACCGATATGAGAATGTTCAGATGTTGCTGGCACTTTCTGACTATGGTGTGGGATTTAGAAACCTTTCCTTTAGGTTGAGAACTGACTTGCAAATGATGATTGGATTCTTGTGCAAATCAGATATGCAGAAGGGCAGTTACAAGCCATGAAGATATGCATGGATGAGAAAAATGGAACCATTCACTAGGGACTAAGAGGATCTGAGGATATTTGTGTTCATGTGCAATGTCTTTCATGTCTGGAAATTTCTGCGATAAGCTTTTGTGTATAAATAAGCGATGACATTTTTATTTAAGGTTAATTCAAAGTAGGTTTCTTGAGGACTCAAAGTGCAAATATCTACTGAGGTTGAAAGAAAACTTAATTAGCTTATTTTAGAGGTTTTTTTTTATTTTGAGGATATAACAACATGCTGAATTCACTAGTTAATTATATGCAACTTTTCATGGTGTTATGTTAGAATATGCTACTCTGCATGTGCTTTAGGTGGCACAATGTGTTCTTTGATAATCTCTTCTATCTTACCTCTCTCTTCCTCCAAAAGTAAATATATGTTGGGTATCCAGGATTTTAATGTCTTGTTTTCAAAGATTTTGTGAATTAATTAAAGGTAAAGGAGAACTGTACTCAGAAGCTCCTAAAGGAGTGTTAACATTGCCCCACTTGGCTCGAAGAACTGACTAGCTACTAATTAGAAATTAGTGACTAACCTGGTCATTTTCCTAGCCTTTTCTAGATCTATTAAAATTGAGTCCAAATATTTTGTTAAAGCAGTATGATATTAGCCATGCGACTAAGATAGTTAACCTTGGTCTGTGGTCCTAGTAGTATTTTTTCAAGCCACTATTTAACTACCCTATTACCTAAAGTTATGTGTTTTGTATTTTTATGCGCTGTAACTACTTGTGCTGATCTTTTTGAAAGATAGCTAGATAGGTGTTAGACTTTCACAATGTGAAAATGAGAATGTTCATATATTATTCATATGTTCATATAATATTATTGCTCTTATGATGAGTTTTAGTAGATTGCTTCAGCAAATGAGCTATTTCTGTCAATCTCCTTAGTATATCATAATTTTTAAAATTCATTTAATTCATTGGTTTAATTCAGAACTCCTGCTAGGAACCCAAATCTGACTTTCTTTGAAAGCACCGTAAGTATTCAGCCTGTAAGTATGAATCTTAAGTAGTCAGCCACTGATAACCATAATCTTTATGGTAGTGTTTAACGGCAGTTAATTTGTGGGGCATCAAGTGGGAAACTCTTGCTCAATAATCCTGCCATGTAGGTCACTGACAGTCTTATATCATCATAAGAGAGATCATGATCATGGAGAGAACTCAGAAAGGTTGTGAACCTTTCTGTACTCGCTTGCAGTTCTTAACCTCTAGAAATCTTTTCTGTAGGTTTCTCTGCACCAGATAGATCCAAGTAGTGAAGATGAGCTGTGATGTTTACTTGTTTCCAGACAAATATACTTTTTAAGTGAGGTTGCATATATTCCTTGAGGTTGACTCCCACTTATGTACCGGATAAACAATCTCCAAGGTGAAAACGTGCATTCATTTAAGAATGAGATGGTAGAGCTATTTTACTATGTAATTAGTAAGGTACTAGAAAAATTCACTAAGAAATTAAATGAAGAACTAGTGGGCAAATACTTTTCTTGATAACAATAGGAATGTAAGTTCCCAAGCTCTGTGATTATAACATATATGCATGTGTTTACTGTCATATCATCAATATAACCTAAAGATGGGTTAGAAGGCAAACTTTTACTGAAATCCGACCTCTAGAGTTTAAAAAGGTGTTAGTAATGCTCTTTGAAGTGCAGTGTCCAGACTTCCTTGGTATACTGTGGTAGCACCCTAGTGATTAAGCACTTAAAGATGTTTATTACAAAATGGCTTAGCATTTCTCTTGAAGGTAAAGAGAAGGAAAATGAATAAGTGTTACATTTTCAGCATGGGGCAAAATATTTAGAATATTAAATGTATATTTTTCTCTGAGTTTTTAAACTGTGAGCAGCTGGTACTTGGATTGCAAACATCAACCCTTTGACAAAAATTAAAAATCACACCATTAAAAATTAATAAGCAGTAGGCTATACTTTTTTTTATCACTCACTATTGTTAATTAACCTTTTAAAGCTGATCATGTAGAGAGACCCTGGGGTTTGGTTTCTGTGGGAACACTTTTTAGTAGTAATGAGCACCTGAGGATTCTTTTCTCACCCAGAGCGAACATGACATTTCAGACCTCAAAGATGTGTGTATGATGCCAGCACTTTTCAGAGTTTTTTAAGCATGGCCAGGAAATGTGGTATTTTCCACACATACAGCATAGGGCTGTAATTTTCCTTTCTAGTCCCTACTTCCTGCTTAGCCTGGATCTAATTCTGAATTTTCAATCTTACATGCAAAAACAATTCTCATGAACACTTATTTTCAGAAATGTTGGGAACCTTTTGATCATGCTTTTGCCATCAGCAGGAGCCAAAATAAAGGCTTCTAAAGCTTGGTTGATATTTATCTTCCTGGATATATAGCCCTCATTTTGAAGCCAGAAGTCTTTTGTTTAAAAATCTTTTTTTTTTTTTTTTTTCCTTTTTAAACAAATTGAATTCCATTAGAATACAGATGTTAAAAATAATGATAGAAATTTGTAGAGTCTTGAATACTGTTGCCTCAGATGACACAGAAAGGTCACTGGACAATAACTCAATGCTGTACAAGTAGCATCATCCAGTTCCCATAAGTGAGAAAAGCTGTATCGGAAAAATACCTTCAGGCAGAAAGGGGCCAGCGGGGGAAGTCTGCAGCTTGTTGATTGTGTGGCCTGCTCCGTGTGCGAGAAGACCCTGTGCTAGTCCCTCCCCCACTAAATCTCAGCTGGAGTGTGATGTGAGCTGTTCAATGAATAAATAAAAGCTTGTGTAATTGGCAAGCATGCCGTTTTGACAGTAGACACTGACCTCATGCAAGTGGGGAGTGCTTACATGTATTTATGTATAGTGTGTGTAAACACCCCTGAAACTATATACTGGCTTTTGTTTTCTCCCTTCTCTCTCACTAGACTCCTAGGCTTTTTCTTTCATCTAGAAAGCTCAAGAGTGGATGACAACAGCTGATAAAGTGGTTGGAAAAGCTTTTGAAATTCTAATTATTGTAATGTGCTTAAAAAGTTCAAGAAGGTTGTGTTTTATTTCTAGATGTTAGATTGAATGTTTCACTGCTGATGGAGGGTTTTTGTGAATTTAGTGCTCCACAGAAAAGTGGAAGGAGAAAGCTGTAAATCCTTAGTGTTGACCTGAAGAACAAATCTTTTGTATCATGAAGATACTGGTGTATGGTGTTTTTTATTACAATTTAAAAGTGCGCAATTTTTGCACTACTGGACTACACTTTCTGAACCTATATGACCTGTGGTCATCAATGTGTACCATATCAGACCATGTAGATAAATGAAATCTGTAGTGTCAAACTTGAGGGGAAATTTTGGTTTTGGAATGCTTGACTTCAAATTAACCCATACCAAGAAGCTGAATCTTTTGAATGTTTATAGAGTGGAAATTCTGACAGTTTGAGTAGGAGAATGTCTTGAAACTTTCCTTAGGAGGCAAGCAGAAACTGAAGTGGCCTCAGAACCTCACAGGATGTGATGTCGCTAGAGTGACAGCAAAAATTAGCAGAAATATGTAGTGAAACAAGATTGGATATAAAATATGCTTTTATGGGGTAAATTGAAAGGTGCTGACCATCCAGCTAGGCAAGTTTTGCCTCTGCATGAATGAGATGCTTCATTCCTGAGTGACAGGAAGAAGTCACTTCCTCTGAAGCATCCTGAATTGTGTGCAGCAAGGGAATCTGGCCCTTGTATGCCATTTGGTGGATTGACCAAGAGATTTAGCCGATTAAAAACAAACAAACAAAAAACAAAGCAAAACTTAACTGTTTAAATCTACTAACTTACTAGAGGACGGCACTAGTAGGAGAAACCTTCACATATTTCCTGACTATAGTTTGTCCTACAAAGCTGCATATTGCAGATTAGAGCTGCCTTTAACTGTAACTTGTATGAAGTAGCTTAGGGATAATAAATACCTTTTGATCTCCATCTATAGGCAAAACCGCTTCTAGCAGAGTTAAGTTTATTAGTTTGTCTGTCCTTAAGAATAGAGACACTTCAGAAATAGAAAGCTATGACTTTTTATACTAGTGTCCAGCGCTATTGATGGCTTTTCTTATTAAAAATATAAATCCTCCTGTATTTGACAAGTTTTTCCTTTTACTTTTCTAGTCACCTGAAACTGTGTACTTTCAAACAAGATGCTCTGACTTTTCTTTTTTTTAATTATAGAACCTACATAGAGCTTTAGATGTGATTCAGGAGAAATTTAAAAGACAAAGGGGAGGTCTAATGAAAACTTCAAGAAAAGTTAATTGAATTATAATAGCTTATTGGAGAAAACATGAAAAAAATCCAAGTAGGGCGAGAAAGTCATGTTGTAGTCTTAAATATCCTGCTTTATTGAAATTGGTGATGAATCTCCTTTTCTTTTCACTGGAGCCATGCTCTGCTTCTGTAGTTTAGATCTGAGATGTGGGCCTTTTCTTCCAGCATATCTTCATGTTTTTTTTTCCAGTGTCAGGCTCTCTGCAAATGCAGAAATGTAGCTGGAACTAAAACAGTATGGTAGCAATGTCTGAATAGCAGCGAATTTTTTTGATGAGGTCAAAGGAGATTTTTGTACCTTGTTTCCTCACTATTTGAGATTCTGCTTTTTCTAAGCATTTATATCAACACTAGCAAAAGATGAACTTGAAAGCCTCAAGTGAGGTGGCTTCTTGTACCTGAAGTATCTTTAATGTGGTCGATGACAATATTTTTCTGGTAACTTCCTATAATATCTACTGCTGAGGAAAGCTCCCAGTAAAACTGTTTGAGGAACACCTCTCAAAATGAAGACTGATTTATTCTGAAGTTTAAAAAAAAAAAAAAATGTGTGTGTATGTGTGTATATATATACACTGTTTATATATATGTGTATATATATATATATTGTTTAATATATGTATATATAAACAGTGGATTTTTGATTTCCTTGTGTAAAAGTTATCCTGTCAAAGAATAAGAGATTGCTACTAAATGGGCCTCAGGCTACGGCCACACAGAGCTGGTAGGACACTCATACAAACACCCTGCTCTGCAAATACTGTTATTGGTGTCATAAGGCCTGAGCCTAATGACAGGACTATCAATATTGACAACAGCCCAGATGAAACTAGTATTGAATCAAAGTCCTTCCATCTCAAGAACTGCTTCCTTCTGTTCCACTGGGACTTTTAGGTTTTGAAAATCCTTATGATGGTCAGTTTGAAACTACATCTATAAAATGAGCAAAAAACTCCCAAGGAAATATGAATAGATAAACTTTCTAGCTTTTGTTTTTCTTGATTTGTTGTATGTGTCCTTTAATGTGTGTAATTAGTTTAATCTGAAGACACCTGTAGGTGTCATTTGGGTAATGAAGGCACATTTTGTGACTCATGTCAGTCATATTTGCTTCTACTGCAGCTTTAATATTCTGGCAGTGATGGCTTCAGCATTTGGGGAAATGAGTACCTGATATAGATGACTTCTCTTAAATTAATGTATGACAAAGTGTGTTTCTTAGGTCTGGGCTTACAGTTGTAGAAGTAGGATTTCTCTTGGTCATCTGAAAAGTAATTCAAAGCATAAGGCTATTTTCTCAAGCTAATGTGTACATCAGGAAAAAATGGCAATTGTTTTTGGACAGTTGTTATGTAACAAATGCCAGAAAGTAAATACACAAAACAAGGAACAGGTTTTTTTTTTTTTTTTTTTTTTTTTCAGAAGCAGCTGAAGACTTATATGTCACCAGAGAATATCATTGTCTGAAGTAGTTCTGTATGAAGCTGTAATCTTTCCCATGTTGATTACCTGAGACTAGTTGACAAATAATAGATGACCACTAAAGCCGCTCGTTATAGATGACCAATAAAGCCGCTTGTTAGTCTCTCATTTGTATGTTTAGGCATCTGTCCATGATTGCAGGGTGTGCTTTTTATCTGCTTGGTATATTTCACTGTCAAACCATTTTGTGCTGTATTTTAGCTCCTGCTGAAATAATAAGCTACTGCCTAAAGCTGTGCACAGGAAAATACAATAGTGATGCTCATGTTTGGTCGTGTTCAGTCAGAATGCTTATAAAATAGCTGTGCTAGTAAAAAATTTTGTGGTTTCCTCCCTGTAGCTACAATCTAGAATATCACAGGAGGAAAATATTCAATAATTTATTTATTGTTTCTTAAACAACTTCAGTGTGCATGGATAGCATTTGTATTCTTACTCCAGAAGAGACAAGAGATGTGCAAAGTCCCAGCACAAACAAGCCTGGACAAGTACGATTCCTTTTGAGGTCTGGCATTATTTACAAATGAATGGAAAACAGTTTAGTGAAATCTAAATTTTCCTCACAGTTAGTTCTTGGAACTAAGACTACTCCTGTTGTCTTCTGAAAAGACAGAAGCATCTTTTATCAGAGGTTTCAGGCAAATCATCCAGACTACAATACTTGGTAACACCTTCCTGAAGAGATTTGACAACTGCTAAAGAACTTGCTTTCATCTGCTCTGATAATTTAAACTCACTTTTAGAACAAACTTTCAGAGCTTGGATTTCCTATCAATTACATGAAAGTAAGTGCAAGTTGATAGAATTGCAAATGTACTGTAAAATGAATGAGGGGAATCTTGCTTTGTGCTCATAAATCCATATTCTTTGAACTCTTCTAGGATTCTACTTAAATTGGGCTGAGGTAGTCACTTCTACTGTAAACACTCCACTTGGAAGATGATGATATTGATTTAATCAACTTAATAGCAGAACTATTCTGACATTTAATCTGAAAGAAATTGAAAATGTTCAACCTTTTACTAGACTGATTATCATAATGGCTATAAAACGGGTTTAGATGCTGAATAGTTTGGATTGGTTTACAATAGTTTCAAACAGTGACATTAATCTGCCATAACTACCTATTTTCTTCCTTTACAGCCTGTTAAGCTCATCAAGTTAATGTAGCAAGGGAAGGATAGAAAAGAACAACTTACTACATATTTAGACACTTCTAATGATTTTTGATTCCCTGAAGAATGGCAGGTAATTTAATGTCTGAATGAGGTAGGAGTTTCCCCTGAAAACTTATCAGAAAGACTTAAAGCTCTTCATAAGAGGATGACTAGAAAGGCTACTGATAGCCCAAAGACAAACAATAGAATTAAATGACCTTGAAATATGGATGACACGGTTTACTCCCTTCTCCTAAAAAAAACACAACTGGGCTGTTTTTCTCTTTCTGAAGGAAGATTGACTTAGCCATCCTCTGTTGTGTTGATGTCTTTCACTCCCATTTCAATGGAAGGGCAAAAGACAAACTCTGCATTGCATGAAGGGGAGAGTGTAATCACAAATGAAGAAGGCTTGGGGTTTCCGGATGATCTTTAACTTTTCAGGAGTAGTCCCTGGATGGCTGGGGCCTGGTGGCCTGGAATGTTATAGCCACCAGTGCAAAGGAATGTCAAGTGCCAGAGTGGCCAGATGATATTAAGTTTTCTGAAGCAGGATAAAAGTGAGAATGGTGACAATAACTTTATATATGCAAGGACTTTGAAGATAAATATTACTCATTCTTTGCTTTAGCATTTCTCACAACTTCACAAACTGACTCTTATCAAATGTGAACAGAATATGGGCAAGTGCTTTAGCTATTTCAATTTACAGTGGTTGCTTAACAGTCAAAACAAATACTCTAGTATAGAGCAGTAAAATTGCAAAATCATGCTGCAAGAGAAAAACACTAAGGAGTGCAATACATTAAATGGCTGCTTTTTAGTGTACATTACAGATTGTTACAGATATTCTGCTTTGAGATATAATTGCTTGTGAGTTATGACAGGTCACTCTGGAAGTATTAATGGTAAGGAATCCACTGGGGAAGCTATGAAATGGGAGTTTTTTATCCTTTGATGATACTGAAGATATGCTCTGTTTGACGTACAGTCTTACGAAATGCTTCAGTATTACAATATCTTCATTAGACAAGCTCATTAAGTACCCTTTTCCCAATGGCAATAAGGAGTTCTTTTTCAATAAACCTTTGTAACCTAGTTTGCTTCATAGCTCAGAAGGTGATGCTCAGATCCCATGAGGAGAGATGTGCCACTTCTTAGCTATTTTAGGAAGCACTAACTAGAGCATTTACCAGTTTGTAACACAAATGTGCTAACATTTATGTCCCTAAAAATGTTCGCTTATCCGCATTAACAGTGTGCGTGGCCTACTTATTTGGGCTTTTTCCTTAGATTTGCCCTCCAATTACTTCATCTCCAGTAATACTTCTTTGCTCTATAAATTTACAGTACTTGTCTCTCTGCCTTCCCTTAGGATAGGTACTGAATTACATCATTGTTTGTATTTGAGTTCTGAGGAAGTAGAGGGAATAATGAGAGAAAGCCCAGGGAGGTGAAAAGCATTTTTATTGCAGTGCAGCCCAAGGCGGGGACCATGTGGCCCTTGTGACTGGAGATTTGCAAATGACCCCCACTTACAGGAAGGGTTGGATGGAGCATCTGAGGCACTACACGCCTGTCAGCCTGACCCTGGTACCATAGAAAGTTATGGAGCAGATTATTTTGAGGGCTCTTGTAGCATGTGGGCAAAACCAATTGGAACAGGCTCACGCATCATAGGTTTATGAAAGGCAGGTCTTGCTTGACCAACCTGATCTTCTATGAGCAGATGACCCAGCCAGTGGATGAGGGAAAGTCTGGGCATGGTCTGGTTAGACTTTAGTAAGGCCTTGACACTCAATGCCTCCCCCTGGAGAAACTGGTTGCTCTGGGTTAAAATATATTCTTTACTGGGTGAAAAACAGGCTGGATTGCTGGGCCCGGAGAGTGGCAGTGAATGGAGTTAAATCTAGCTTGCGACTGGTCATGAGCAGTGTTCCCCAGGGTTCAGTGTTGGGGCTGATCCTCTCTAATCTCTTTATCAATGACTAGATGAGGGGATTGAGTGCACCCTCGGCACATCTGCAGATGACACCAAGGTGTGAGGAAGAGTTGATCTGTGTGGGAGTAGGAAGGCTCTACAGAGGCATCTGGATGCACTGGCTCGACAGGCTGAGACTAACTGTATGAGGTTCAATGAGGCCAAGTACTGGATCCTGTACTCTGGTCACAACAACCCCATGCAGCGCTACAGGCTTGGGGCAGAATGGCTGGAGAGCTGTGTGGCAGAAAAGAATCTGAGAATGATGGTCGACAGCTGGCTGAACATGAGCCAGCAGAGTGCTCAGGTGGTCAAGAAGGCCAACAGCCTTCTGGCCTGCAGCAGGAGCAGTGTAACCAGCAAGGCCAGGAAAGTGACTGTCCTCCTGTACTCAACTGGTGAGGTTGCACCTTCAATGCTGCGTTCAGGTTTGGAGCCCTTGCTGCAAGAAGGACATGGAGGTGCTCGAGTGCATCCAAAGAAGGGCAACAAAGATGCTGAAGGGGCTGGAGCACCAACCTTATGAGGAATACCTGAGGGAGCTGGGGTGATTTAATTGGAGAAGAGGAGGCTCAGGGGAGACTTTACAGCTCACTACAGCTACCTGAAAGGAAGCAGGGGGTCAGTCTCTTCTCCAGAACAACTTTCAAAACTTCTCCAGAAAAACTTTCAAAATAAGACAAGAGGAAAGAGCCTCAAGTTGTGCCAGGGGAGGTTCAGGTTGGGTGTTAGGAAAAATTTCTACATGGAAAGAACGGTGAACAGACTGATCACAAAAGTGGTGGGGAAGTCACCATCCCTGGCGGTGTTCAAGATACATGTAGTTAAGGCATTCTAAGGACATGGCTTAGTAGGC
>JAUBNY010000372.1:330098-351700 GCA_032275445.1 Crypturellus soui | reverse complement strand
TTGAGTCCTTCTGTACTTGTTCTGCTTCAGTAATAAAACTTATTAACTATAATTTATTTCTACTTAAAACTCTTGGGTTTGGGAGCTGTTATCTGATCATAGTAAATATGAAATAAGAACATGGCAAACAATTGACACTTGTGTTCTAGGGGAAAAAAGGTCCCTGAGTATGTGGCTTAAAAAAGGGAGAGGGAAATAGGAAAGGGAGAGAAAATATCATTTCCTCTGGCTTTGGAGTGACATAAGAGTAGGGATAGAATTTAGGCTTAAAACTCTTTTATTTTCACTTTAAAGAATTGTGCAATATTTTCTTTCTGAAGTATTAAAAAGTTGGTGTGGAGACTCTGCAGAGTTTTTCCTTTCAGGTATTGTACATCTATCATTCCTCCCTAATGGGCGATCCTTTCGGATTGACTCATGCTTGTTACACAGCAGCACTGAAGCCAGCAGGGGCTAAAAAGGGTATTTCATCCTTATTGCTCTGGTGTTTTTATGCAACAGTAAAAGAGCCTAAAAGGTTGTAAAGCTGCACCAGACAAAAGGGGCTTTGCACTGATTATCATGAATTGATAATCAAGGAGCTGGTTGCCTGAAGTCAAGTGGCATCTGATGTGTCATAGGGTGGTTTCAATTATTCCTGCTATTGTACGAGGCATATTACCATGTCTAGTGCGGTGCCAAGGCTCTGCTCCTGACATGCAGTTATACATCATTCTTGGAAATAACTTTGCTCTGAAGATGAAAGTCAAGCTGTAAGTTAGAAAATGACAATAGCATGTAACCAGGGAATATCTTTTCCAGAATAATACAACTTTGTGATACCATTTGTGGACTTTTTTTATGGGTGCGGTAGGGATGCAGTTCAACATGCCAGGGAGTCTCAGAAACCAGTTTGTGAGGACCTAGTAAGAAGACAGCACCGTGGCCTAGTACTTACAGTGTGGTGATGTGTGGGTAGGTGTTTCTGAAGTCTCGCACCTCAAGACCACAGTGTCTGCAAGCTGTGCAGGTTATCCAAGTACTGCGTCCGCCTCCAGAATAACTCTGTAAGCTGCTGACCCTGTACAAGCTTATGCACTTGCATGAAGTGACACATGCAGGTTGGATGAGGCCCCTTGTGTCTGCAAAGGGTAAGCCCCTAGTTCAGAGTAGCACAGCATATGTATTAAGGAATCTAGGAGCCTGCTTCATTTTGCAACAAAATCTAGGTATCTGCCTCTTATAAATCTTGTTCTTCCTTTCCCTCCACAGTTTTTTCCAAATGGGACTGGAAGCAAAACAGCATTGTGACAGTTGTTCTAGTTTTGGTGAGTAGGTAACAACTACTAGGGATAACGGTATGTGGAAAAACTTTCCTTTTTTCAAGCTGTGTTCATCCATCTACTCCTGTTTAATGAAATAATATCAGATTTCTAGAGTTTTAATGATTTTTTTCCAAGTTAAGCAAGCAGCCGCTGTCACCCTGTATTTCCTTGCTACTCTCATTTAATGTAACTTCTTGTCTGTATCCTTCCTCTAACAGCTCAGTCCCTTAGCTTCCACTTCAGTGTCCCTTGCTGCTTCTTTTCTTTGATTTTCTCCTGCTGGGATGTGTTTTATTTCTGGATTGTGAGAAAGTCTATAGTCAGTGTCAATGGTTTAAAATACTGAGTTTGATAAAAATAAGCATTTTATGTTATTTGGAAGACATTTTGGCTTTTATGCGTAGTTGTCACTTCTGGTAGAAGCTTCTAAGCACTGCATATCAATGGGTAATAAGAGTAAATATTGCGCAAAAACTTGAAATTTTACAATATGTTTTTTCCAGGGTTACACGTTTAAAACAGTATATAGGGAATCCATTTACCATAATCTGAAAAATCTTAGAGGATGCAGTGATGTAGAAGAAAAATCACTTTATTGAAAACTAAATGCATTTTAGTGTTTCAGGCAAATCTGCCAGATATTGACTCAAAGTTTCCTCAAGGATAAAGACAAAGAACTAAATCAGTCCTCACAGGAATTAAAATAATGAAGAAAAACACAAGTGCTAAATCTTGCTATCTAGAAGAGAGGGAAGTAAAAACACTTAAGAAACAAACTTCTTTGGGAGAGAAGTACTATAATTCTGCAGGGAAAAAGTATTTTGTCAGGAAGGTCAGATGCTTATAAACCTGATTAGACTGTGACCTCAGATCAGGGTAATGGCACCATGTACTTGTACCGATCTTACAACGGGACATTAGGTAGGCAGATGAGGACAGTTTTCTTCTTTCCAAAAGAAAGATAAATGATTATTTCAAGCATTTTGCTAGTGCAAGTGATACGTTGCTTTGAATTTCACTCTTGTATGCGCATGGGGTGAAGCCTGGCTTCCTCCTGCCTTGCCCATGGATGTGAGCTCATGCAGATGGGATTTGGTTGGCTGTATGGAGACTTCATCCCCTTTCCTTTCACATTCACAGCAGCAACACCAGAAGCAGTGGTTTTGCACTAAGACTGCTGGGGTCTCATCCTACCCTTTCTGCTACCTTTTGGAATACTGTCTTTAAACTTTTTTGCCTTTTTTGCTATGTTTCTCAGCATACATAGAATAAAAAATGTCTGGACTTTCTTGTTGACAGCTCTCAAGCTTTATTTTTTAAACAAATACAGGAATCATTTGTTTTTAAATCTGGAGAATTAGTAAAATAGAAAGCAGTTTGTAAAATAGTTGTGGTTTTCATTTAATCAAGAGATATTGGTATGAAATGCTATAAAGTATAGAATAGTTGCTGTAAGGAAAATAAAAGCTGCGACTGACTGCTGTGATGGATACTGCTTGTTTTATTTATCTCTTACTTGGCCCTGATCCTCATGTACTACATCAAGTAGGACCCATCCAAATGGGTAGAGCATGGAGAGGAGCAAGCAAAGAAATTTGGGAACAGTCAGTCTGCAGCCACTGCTTACAGCAGGGGCAGAGACTCAGCAGAGCAGCAGCAGATCTGAAACAAGTGTTTTGGGATTTTTTTGTGTTTTTGTATGTATTTTGGGGAAGATATTAAAAAGGTGATGAATACAGGTCTATCTCAGGATCTCATCAAAGCTATGCTTGCTGTTTTAAAACTTACTCTTTCACCCCTAAAATATTATTGATATTATTGACCAACTAGAGGAAAAAATGGGCTTTGTCACTTGTTCTTTATTATTTTAAAATTAAACTGAAGGTCAGTAAGACAAAGGATCTCAGGAAATACTTAGATCAAAATTTCTAGCAGAGAGGGAGAAAGAAGATTTCCTAACGAAAATAGAAACTGAAGGTTAGTGACTTGTACACGAAATCAGGAGCTACAACTGTATACAGCAACACAGTGGGGGGGGGGAAAGGCAAGTTATGAAATGCAACCTTGTTTTTAGTATATTAGATAGTGGTGGGGAAAAAAACAATTTGGGAGAGAAGAAAAAGCTGTATACAAATGCAGTGAGCAAGTGACCGGTGAACCACTGACAAACTGTGTTCTGCTTTGCTCAAGAAGAGCGTCTCTTCTGTTGGTCCCCCTCTCTTTTCAGACTGTTGCAGTTTATCTTTCAGGGAATATTATAAAGGGGAGGAAAAGATGGAAAATCCATATACACAGTACTATTTTCCCTTCTCTTCCCTACCAGTATCATCTGTTTTGGTACATCTGTTTTCTTTTTATGTGGTTAAACTGTAGGGTTGCTAAGAGTTTTTGATTTCAGAGTGGTTCGGATTGGCATTGATTATATAGAAGAGGCAATGGTGAGAATTCTGGGATGCGAAGCCTTTTTTCGATGTTTGTGGAAGGAGGAACTTTATTACTGCAAGGTAGCTGGTAATAGCACTTTAAAGAGTGGTGATTTTCTTTGTATGTCTGAATTGGAGATTTTCTTTAGCATGAGGCCGTCTCGGCCATCACAATGGTACCTATCCTAGCATAGGAGTGATAAATTGACTGAAATTATGAAAAGCTGGAAGAATTTAACTTGAAATTGTTTTCACATTTCTTGGTATTTGTTGGATGACTGTGGAAGGGTTATTAGCTGGAAAAGATCTTGTGAGCTTGGTCCTGCTTGTGTGTTATGCCTGTGAAAGCCAGCAGGCCTACTGCAACGTGGTGAGTGAAGTCGCTGTCTACTCAAGAAAGGATAGAAAATGATAGGGGAGGAAGAATGCTTCTGTAAGCCTACTTCTCATCTGCTACCACGTGAAAACTAAACCTAGTCCTTACCTGGTAAGTCAGCTTTCAAAAAGGTTATTCAGTGAAGATAGGGTAACACCAAAGAAACTGGATGCCTCTAAAACCATTAGAGCTGTTTTGACCCAGCTGTTGATTTATACAAATAATTTTTAGTAAATGTTTTTTTTAATTACTTGGCAGAGAACAAAAGGAGGGACTCGTACTGAATTAGAGCTCCAGGTGCCTGCAGCTGTACACCCATTAAACATATATAACTATTTTTAATTTCTTAAGGTAAATCTTGATAATTTCCTTCTAATTAGTCAATAAATCCTTTTGTCTTAAGCACTAGTTTTATCCTAAACACTTAAAACACTAGAAAGAATTACACTTGGTCACCTAGAACTAGGGAAAAAATTGGGTCACTAATCCTTTCTATCCTAGAATAGGCAAAAAAAGGCAAAAAGACTTTGCTAAAAGTGAATTAAAACAAGAGACTAGCAATTGGCAGCTTACCAGTTCAGCCTAAAGTGAGATGGTATGTTAACATGTCAACTGCCAGCATGGGAGAAGCTATAAATCGACTTTCCTCCCAAATTCATGATTGACAGAGTTTTCATGTCAAAGATTTGGTTTGGACTGGTTTCCCCTAGGTAGAGAGGAAGGCTTCATGTCCTTAGCAGGAGGTGGTTTCTTTGATTGTATAAAAGAGGATGTCAGAAAACTTTTTTCTCACAGGTCGTTATAAAAAATGTTCTGTGGTCAATAGTTAATGAGAGCAGTTGTCTACAGAAATGGGCATATTTTATGGTTACAAAGGTATAATTTTCTCTTAAACAGATAATATATTTTCAAGATATCATCTTAAACAGTCATGTATAAAACATACAAGAAGCACAACATATCTACTTTGAAAAAAATGAGTGGTTGATTTGAATCCTTTTATAAATAAATAAGTTCTGTTGTAACCAAATTTCTTTCAAGCTGTTGCACTGTACATGTTGCACTATACCTTTGCAAAAGTGGATATGTTTATTTTTTATTACTTGTCACATTATTCTAGCACTGAATAGGATTCATTCTGACAAATTTATTTCCTGGTGTTGGAAACGTCTCCCACTTTTCCTTGATTCACAGAAATAAACATAAGTAAGCTACTTTCAGCAATGTCAGCAATAAAGCAATGCTGTCACAAGTGAATTAGTACAAGTTTCCTGAAATCTCAAGTATTTCATTCTTCTGTCTTTTTTTTATCATTTGAAAAATGTTGCATTCTATTATGATTTTTTAATCATAGCTAATTACTTCTATTTTCTTCTTTTTTTTTTGGATTGGACTGCAATTTCTTAGCTTCTTTTCATAAAAAAAATAGGGAAATTTATTTTTAGGCTGGGTATTTTTGTAGTTTGTGGGGATATATGGAGTGTGAAAGCATCTGCTTTAATAAGATATCTGGTAAAGACTCTTAAGTATAAAAAATAAATGAAGAAAAGTGGTTCAAATGAAGCACAATGGATGCACAAACCTAAGAAGCAGGTAATAACAAATATAGTGCTGCAAGGTACAATGCTAGCACTGGAAAAAAAAATGACAGGATGACAGGATGTGCTTATTTTTCTCCAGTGAATTTAATCCTATGTATGTATAATTTGCTAGAAAATTTCAAATTGAATTAGTAGACAAGTAGCAGGAGAGAAATTCAATGTCTGCACCAGGGATGGCTAAGGGGACTTAAGGCACAGACATAAACATTAGGTAGCTCAAGAGCTTGTGCTAATACTGAACGTGCAAGTGCTCATGTGTTTCCTGATGAACATCAAACTGGACTAATGGGCAAACAGGAAGAGACCAAGAGCATGTACTGGGCAAGGGAGCCTAGGATTTGAGCACAGGTGTTGCATAGGTGTTACACAGAACTTAGGGGCTGTGCTGATAGTCAAGGGGTTTGTAAATCTAGAGTGAGGGGCACGTTTTCACTAGGGTTCAGTCCTGCTCAGCCAGGAGTCAGGGAACAGGACCTGACTATGTATTTATGCTTTATGTGAGTTCTGGTAGCGCTATATGTGTGTGATAAAGGCAGTGCTCAGTCTGTGGGGCATGTTAAATGTGTACCAGCAAATGAGTTGATATTCCTTATCTGGAACTGAATTCCTTAATTGGAACTGACAGATGTAGACCATGGTGCTATACCTTCCTCCATGCAGTGTAGAGAAAGGCACTACAAGCAATTATGAAAGCCTGAGATGGAGCAATCCAATAAGGTGTCTGACTCTCTTGTCTGCTATATGGGGTCATTCTGTAGTGATCCAGTTGCCTTTTCCAAAAAGTAGGGACCTCTTTAGTCTATAGGAATGACTATGTCCAAGCATGTGCCTGGACTTTTACTTCTCTCAGGAACAAAGCTGTGCATCAGGAGCCTGGTTCAAGAAGGGATTTCTATAGTATGGTATTGAACACTATAGTGCATAAGAGAGATTGGCTCAGTTTTGGGGAGGCAGGTGCAGAATAATGATCCAAGTGGTAAGTCTGCAATGACAGTGACTGAACAGGCTAAAACAATCAGTGAAAGTGGCAGCAGCAAGATTTATGATCCTGTAGCAGCTTATGTCTGCTAATTACAAAAAAAAGAAAAAAGACAAATGTGATTGTCCCAGGTTCTTACTGTCCATTGGAGTAAATTTTAAAAAATGCAAACAAGAAAGAAAAAACAGCAATATTCATGTTTTATGAAAGCAGCTGTGCCAGTAACTGCAGTCCTTATTTGCTTAGCAGAGTGATTCTCATCTGTGGAACTGCCAAGGTTGGAACGCAGTGTAGACCTGTATGGGATGCATGTAACTTTTTGTATTTTTAATGAGCTTAATTAAGTACCAAGTACCCATTCCTGAGTAGTAGTAACTCAGTAATGCTTGTCAGTAGTGCTAGATTATGGTATAAAACACTGATACACACTACTTAACATTTATCTTTCCTCACTTCAGTAGTTCAGAAACTAGGTGCTCAGTTTGGTCTAACTGATTATACTCTCTACATTTTTCAACAGATAGAAATAAGCATACCTGAAGGCTGAGTGTGCGATTGTTTTTTTTGCCCTTTCCCTTCTCTCCCTGCCTCTCTTTCCATCTAGAAGATTAGCTTAAGCTAGATATCACTCTTTTCATGCACTTGAGGTTTCTAAGATGAATCCTGTCTGAGTGTAAAAGACTAGTGCAGCAATACTGATAGCTGTGATGTATCTACACAATGCATAGTCAGGAAGGGTAGAAAATAAATCTAAAGGCCATAAATGGGGTCAGGAGAAAAGGAGAAGCAAAACAACAGCACAAAAAAAAGCCCTGGTCAGTGACAGCACCAATGTGTGTCCACTGGAACCTCCTGGAGGTTTATACTTTGCCTGGAGTGCTAGTGTTATTAAATGGAATGGACAGGAACAAGGACTTGCAACCCGGGATATATCAGAAAAATAAAACATCATATGAAGGCTGGTATTTTTTTCATCGTTTGGAAAACGACATAAATCTCAGAGGAGAGGAAGGGAAGTCTTCTGAATTGTAAATGCACTAGTCCTTGGGATATTCTGATGCTGAGGTAGCTGAGAAACTGTTAAGAAGCAATAATTCTATTGTTGCACACGATGGTCCTAGTTTTGAATGTGAACAATATGTGTAAATACTGAAGGTTTTTACTAAGTTAATTTTATAAAGATCTGTTAGCTTCTATTTATGTACAAGCACCTGTACTTTCACAATCTCAATTTTAAAAGTCAACAAAATGTGAAATTTAACACCTTTTGCTGTATTAAAATTTAGCCTTGTAGCTTATGTAAGCTTTCTAATTAGCACCATCTTGGGAAGGTTATGAACAGGCATGTTCTTTTTCTCTCTTGGCAACAGTATGAGATAGATGTAACCTTGCATGCATTTTTAAATGGCTATCTAGCTTTACTACGTTGTTTCTGTACATCTGGTGTGGTGAACTCATAGATAAAGCTGCTAAGCACTAGGAAGCAACAGGAACTGCAAGCAGTAGGAATGTGCTTATAAAAGGACTGTACACTGAATCATTTTATATCTCTCAGTATAAGAATATTTATTTCGTGTGTGTATGTACGTATATATATATATGTGTGTGTGTATATATATATATATATATACATATACATATATACATATATACATATATATATATATATATATATATAAACACCTTAACCTTAGGGAGTTGCTTTGAGGGTCTTACTAATCTACCAGTAACTCAGACTGGGACAAAATCAGGTAAGTCTTAATTCATGGCTCAGTACCTATATATCACCAGTTCAGGGCGTCCCACAGCTGTAAAACTGGAAGCTTTTTCTGTGCTAACTCCATGTGAGAGTCTTGCTTCCTGAAGGTCAGGCCTTCAGTGCGGAGGCATTGCTTCCAGCAGCCCTTCATAGCACATAAGGCACTTGCTTGCTAAGGATTATTTCAGAAAAGACTAAAGCCAAGGAACTAAAACAGGAAGAAAAAACTTGAGAATCCTGACAAGTTGTAAACTGTCATTGCTAGTAGAGGATGTTGAACGCTTACAGAAAATTCTTTGATAAACTTGGGGTAGTACTACTGTGTTCTTATCAAAAATGCTTGTCATAACTGCTCCTAAAGTATGCATGCACTGATGAAAGGACACTTAAGCAAGGGAGTGCTGTCCCTCTGTACCTGGTGAATATTTAACAGTTACTGAATCTGTTTCCTGGAGATGCTGCCAATGAAATCTGCTAATACTGTAAACAGCAAATGTTGTTCACAGACAGCGGGTCTAGGCCAGTCTCTGAAGAACCTATTCCAGAACAAGAAGTATCATGGTGTGTGTCAGTATGGGAGCAGCAGTAAAGTCTTGCCTATCAGTGGAATGAAAAAAGACAACCTAGACAGTCAAAACCTATGTTAACATGACAAGAAAGCCTGAGGTAAAAATAATGCACCTTGTTGAGAAGTAGGGCATGCTACCTTAATGCTATGTTGACATGGTTACGTAGCTTCTGGGTAGAGCCGGCTTGTGTCTGATGTACGTCAGAACTGGACAGAAAGGATATAAGGCGCACTCTATCTCTCCCTTTTCAACTTGGCCTGTATCACTTCAAGTCAATGGAGTTTAGGAATGGTGCATCTGGGCAATACTCAACAGATAGCTTGGATGACTGAATAATCACTGTGGCTGGTGGGAGCATAAATTCTTTTTCTTATTTTCCTCAGCCGTAGACAGTCCCAGCTGAGTATGTTAATCTGTAGCTAGCTTGGATTTTAACTAGACGTGTGTGTGTTTTTTTTGTTTTTTTTTTTTTTTTTGTTTTTGTTTTTGATTTTTTTGGCCTCCCCTACCAATTCCCCAAAACAGGTAATGTAGGGAGAGATCTGGGTGGCATAGATGTCCGATGTAAGTAGTCTTATAAATCGGTATTTTATGGCATTATAACTTATGCTTAATGTAATGATTTAAGAAATAAAAGCTTGCTTCTCCATTATGTCGTTTATTTATCTATAGCTTGTTGTTTACTTAACTATAGCTGTTCGTCAAAAATGTTCTCGCATTTCTCCCCAACTGGGAGATTTGGGCAGAACTGGAATTATTTCCTGTCTGGAGGACAGAGGTCTGCTAGTTTGCTTGCTTTCTGAGGAAATATGGTTTAGGAGAGTAAATCTTATTTCCAGTAGTTTAAAATGTGTAAGTAATTTAAAATGCATTCAGGGGTATAGTCTAAGGTGTCAAAGACTAACTCGTAGCCTCTGAGTTCAGAGTTTAGTTAACCTTCTGAATGGGCTTCTACTACTGGCTATTTTTTAATTTTTAACAGAGAAATTTTGCCTCCCATCTGTACTATATAAAGTCACCTAGCATGGCATATTTGCCTCATTATCTGTGTATATTAAGATCCCTTTAGTAGAGCACTGTACCATGATTAGTGTGACTGCTCCATCCAACTGGTGAGGTACATGTTGGGTCTCCAGTGGGTGTGCAGACCACGCAGATGGTGGGACGGTACAGATCCATGAGGATCATTGCATCTGAGTAACAGTTTCTCCTGAAGCTCAGTAATTCAGTGCATCCTAAATGTGTCAGGTTTCCAGCGATGACTATGCGAAACTAAAAACGTCTTCAGATTGGGATTGCTTTTGCTCACAGCTGCTTTTGCTGGGGAGGTGGAAGGAGACTGTAGGAATAATATGGAAAATTTTGTATGCCTTGCTTACTCTGCAGAGTGATGAAGAAATTTTCTGCCTCACCGCTGGAAAGAAGTTTCTCCTAGGAAGTTCAAAAATAACCGTAACTCTCAAAAGAAAGTAAAGTGTCATTGGCTCTACTGTGATCATTATTGGCTCTGCAATGATCGCTACGGAGTGTTTTATTGGCACATCAAACCACCTGCATTGTCCAGCGAAGGCAGACAGGTATTGATTACACATTCACGAGCTCTGCTGAGTTACATCGTGTATTAGGAGTGCTCTGTGTTGCTGTGGTCTCCGTCATTTTCTTTTATTAAAACATGCTGCTGGGACAGCAAATCTTGTAAAGGATTCTGCACTCCTGTGTTTCTTCCTCTTGATTAATTTTTTCACAACTGCTGGTTTCTTTAAAAGTCACCAATATGCTTGGCAATAAGCCAGTCAATGGTTAATTCTTTGTTACTTTTTTGGCTCTTGTTAATAGATTCTAGAGTAAATGCTGAACTTTGCTAGTTTGTTAGCAGTGTTTGCAGCTATTGTAAGGGTAGGGAAACAATATAGCAAATATGCACAAAGGGAAATTTCATTTACAGTGCCTGCTTTAAAAAACATCCTCTTAGTGCAGGGCATGTGTTTCCTTCCAAACATGTAAGGATCTTGGTCCACTTGTTACTTTTATGAACATAAATAATCATTTTTTAGTGATGTTTTAGGGGCAAGAGTGGAAATCATTATTCTTTTCTCATTTAAACCTTTTTAAATCTAGTCCTAACCAGTGAAGTTGCTAAGTTTGCTTCATTGGCTTAACAGGCAGCTGAGATCATGGTGTTGTATAGTGACTACTGAGCAATTGCCCTTCTCAGAAGAGATTAAAAAATAGAATTCAGTACTTGGTTCTAGCTTAGAATGACCTCACTGATGCTAGGTAGATTTGTGTGTATGAAACACAGACATTATGGTCACAAAAAATACTTGCAAAAATGTCTTATTTTCACTTACGTGACACCTTCAGATTAAAAAAAAAAGAGGAATAAAACAGATCACCATTGGCACAGGTATTTTGAAAGTCATTTTCCTCAGTGTTTTTACTTTCAATTTATAATAGTTGTATTTACATTTTTAGTGACTGTTTATCTACAGACCTATGGCTCTTCCCTTGAAGAGCCTTCCCTTGAAACTTGAGCAGTAGCTTCTTGCCTAGGATGAGGTGTCTTAGGTCTCAGTTCTGAAAAGACTTCCATATATATGAGCAGTTTTTTTTGAACTGCTCACATTAAAATATTTGAATGAGTAAAACTACTTCTTCAAGCCTACCGATGGAAGACCTCAAATGCTAGTCTGCAGCCACACTTAATGCTGGAAATTTATGGAACAGTGCAGTAATAGTACTGTCATTATAATCTATTATTATTATGAAGTTACATGTTGATTACCTTGGCTGCTGTCCTACAGCCTGAGTTTTTAATGAGGCCACTACCACTGACAGTCATTAATATTTTCACAAAAGCAGTTCATGGGGCAAGAAAGAAATTAATCCTTCTAATTACAAGTTGATGAGAAGGTGTAATCATACTTCAGTTGTGTCAGTGAACAATAAAATAAAATAATTAATGTCAGGAGGTGGCTTGCTTCTGAGCTGCCATAATTTACAAAATATTGGCCTTAAAAGATCTTAAAAGTTTTATTAGAAGAGTTTTGTCATTGTTTAGAGTGCTTATTGCTTTCTCCTCTTGTGGCTGAAAATATGAAAAGTAGTTGTCTTTTCAGTCAAGTGCAGCGTGATAACATGTGAAGAGCTGGGAATTGTAATCTTTGTATTTTTGCTGTCCAGTGGTCATGACTAGTCAGTGCCATGTGCCATAATTCTTCAGAGAAAAAATCTTTTTATGGAATGAGTGAACTTTTCCTAAATGACTAGCTTTGGATGGGCAATCCAGGTTGTCAATTGCTGCCTTTTGAAACTCATGTCAGTCAGGGTGAAAACAATTAATTGAATCAGAAATAGAACATGTTGATGGAATGAGCCAAAGCTATTTCTAGGAGAAAATGTAACAACATTAACCACTGAGGGTACAATAAATTACCTTGTATTACTTGATAGATTATGATTACAGACTTAGTGCAGCAGCTTAAAAGCAGCTGCTAGCAGTCTCATTTCATGGATTTTTCCCAAAGTTCAGCTGTAATAAATGTGGACTGCAATAAAGGTGACAGTGTGAGAAACATAAGAACTGAGCTTCAAGATATATCTACCCATTTTCACACTTGTTCCTCTATTTCTGTTTACTATTATGTTTTAAGATTTCTTCCTTTACTATTAGTTATCCAATTTCCTTTTTTTTTCCCTGTGTTTCCTGCCTCATAAGACACCATAAAGATTTTGATGCCCTTATTGCTTGACAAGCCGAGATATACATCATGTTCCTGTCTTCAGCCCCTCACTGCCCAAGATGTGAGCTCTGCTAACTCATAGTGATGAGATCAACACTGCACCCTGTGCAGGGCTGTATTTTGGGCAACTCCTTTGAATTTATTCTGAATTTTATTCTTGTCACTAATGCCTGAGGGGCTGTGAACAGAGTGACAAAACAGGCAGTGCAGTGCCAGTGCAGTGCAGCTACCTAAGGCAGGTGGCTCATTAATGAGCTGTTGGTACAGAATCAGCCTTCTCTTATTTCCTGAGGATGTGTCTTGGTGCAGGTGATGCTGCTTGTGTTCTGTTGCTGGGGCCTGATGGATAGGCTTAGTCTGCAGCCTCCTGAGCTTTGAATCTATAAAATAATGTGCTTCTACCTGCAGAAGACCTAGTCATATTATTTTGGCATCAAGCAGATAGAAAATAGCGTTTAGTGCAACTTCCCTATTCTTCAATACATGAATATGCAAACTTGTGTTCTGTTCTCTTCAGCTGGGAATCCCATACTCAGTGTTACTCAGCAATTTGTTTACAGAGGCAGATGTCAAGATGAAGACCCACATGAAAAATAAATTTAAATGACGAGGAAGACATCAGTTAACTTTGTCACAAGGTTTAGGGAAATCATAATATTTTGCCTGTATGCAATTAATTTTCAGGAGCCCTTCTTGCATTGAGCTTTCATGTAACAAGGAATCCATGATTCTAAAGAGCATACTGGAAATATGCCCAGCCTGACAAACCCGAATGCAGCTGAGCTTGTTCTGCCAGAGCCTGCATGCAGCAAGGGCAGAGCTGCCTGAGGTGACTGCATACAAGCCAGTCTGGGTTCATGTGTGATCCACCTGCATTCACCAGATTCCATGCCTAAGTTAACAAGCCCAGATTAGTTAGGACTCATTAGCTGTGATTTATAGAGCTGAATTGATGTGACTAGACTGTATCCAGAACTGAGCTTCAAATCTAATGCCGTGATGTATTCTGTGAATTCTTGGATGTATTGGATGCATCCCTTGTGTTCTATTCCATGCTGAACAAGGTCTTTGAAACTTTCAAAAGATTGGAGGAGTGAAGTAGCATTCCCCATTTTATGCTTTGCAAGTGTCTTGCTGAAACTTGCATACCGAGTTATCAGTTTCTAATAGTAAGCCTCCTCCTCCTTTGCTAGTATTATGAATCATTATGTCTTAAAGATCCCGTTGCTTGTAGTTTGATTGCTTCCCAAGTCTTTTGGAGCTAACCCTTTTCTGATGTGGCCCCAGAGCTGGGAAAGCCATGAACTGTTCTGGAAATGTAAAGCAGGCCCAGATGTCCCAGCATACTGATGTGTCCCTCTCTCTGGTACCTCCAGGAGAGGTTTCTCTGTGCCAGTATCCACACTTCTAGGTGGGAAGGAACAGGCAGTTCAAACCCAGAAGAATAGGTTAAGTTCTTCTTGAACTGATTCTTGTTTTTGTTTTTCTTTTGTTTTTCTTTTTTTAATTGTAAATAGATCTGCTAAGAGTTCTTTCTGGAATGGCAAGCACCACTGTACATTCAACAAGGTTTCTGTATACTTCTTTTTAGCCTCGTAATACATCTGATGAATGTTTTGGTTGCAAATGTAAATTGATATCTTACTGTCACCTGGTGTGTGTGCCTGACTGTAGCTGTTTGGATCTGTATAGATTGTGGTACTTGCAGAGCCAACCTTGTACGTGTCTTCACTCTTGCAAAAAAGTGTCTCTTGTCTTTACTGTCATTACTATTTTCACAGGAGTAATGTATTACTCTTTGGACTCTAGTGGGGCATAAACCTACTATTTGTTTTTACAGCAGTGTTCCTTATCAAAGAGTCCATCATAAAGCACCACAAGCAGAGTTAGGAGAGAATGTGCACAATGCAAGGAGGGAGAGGAAAAAGCGATGAAACTGAAAATTATAGATTAATTATAGAAGTAATTAAATGTTTGTCCAATATATTTGAGTGAAAAAAAGAAACAATTCTAATGGAATTTCTAACCAGCTTGCTTGGTAGTTATGTTCTTTTATTACTGTATTTCATGTTCTTACTATTTTGCGCTTTTTTAATTCATGTGCTCAGTCCACTGTGCTTCTAAAGAGCTTACCATGTTTTAGATGATGTTACATCCTGATGACAGTATTGCAGGATCAGCTAAGGTGCGTTTTTTTTCTAATTTTTAATTTTTTTTAATAGAGAAATACAGAGAAATATTGGAGACACCAGTTCTTGAAGTCACTGTATTTTATCCTTGGTGTTCATGTGGCTGAAGATGCAGATATTCTCATCTAATGTATCTTTTTTGAAATAGGCCTCCTTCAGTGTTTGTCCTTTATTACTTTAGCTTTTAGGTTTTCAGTGTTGCTTCTGCTTGTTAGGTCTTGTGTCTTCCTGTTTCCCTCCCCTCTCAAATACATAAATGGAAAGTTAACTATACTGAATTGGATGCATCCTTGCATATCTAAAATATATGGAATCTCATACATGAGAAATAGCTTTGCTGGAAGGAAGTAAATTATATGCAGTGAAAGCTGGTGTCATGAATTGATTGAAAGGCTTTCATAAACTTTCTATTTTTTATGTTTTATAAATCATTGCATTCTAATACTGCAGTCTGTGTTTTTAATGGCTAAATCTAGGTGCCTAAATTGTACTTTTCACCCCCACTGTGTAATGTTTAATCCTTTCCTCTGTAAGGAAAGGTAGAAAGAATTAACTCAACCTTAGTGGCTTTGTGAGTCTCATGCTGGGTAGCTACTCCCTTAAGTGTTTTCTTGATGTGGAAAATGAAAGAGCTAGAGTTGCAAAAACAGCATCAATGTGTTATGTTGAGAGGTCTCAAACCTCATTCCAGCTAGTTGAACCCCTGCTTTATGCACAACCACCTAGTCCCCACTGCCTCTGTTCTCCTTTCCTTCCTTGCTGGCTTTGGCGGGTGCTCGTTCCTCTAGGAGCTTCTAGTGGATGGTGGAGAAAGGGTGTCCCACAGTTGACTGTAGTCCCAACTGCTCCTTTTGGAACCCAATGGAAACAAATCATTTTGTGCTGTTGTAATGTCAATGCTTGGGGCTTTCAAGTGAGCATAAAAGGTGAAAGAAAATAGGATACTTGCTGTGCTGTTGTGTGAAGGAATTATTCAAGCTTCTAGCTAGCTCTCAGCTCCTAGACTTTAAAACAAGTGGGAAACGAACTTTTTGAAGTCCAGTTGGTTTCTTATGGAAGCAGTAAGAAGAGCAACAGTGACACACTTTAGAAATTAGATGAAAAGGAGGATCTGTTGGGAAATATATAAAGGGCCCTTCTGCACCTTGTATATTTTTGAGGACTGATAGTGGGAAGTGATGGTCTCAGAGTGATTTCCTGTGTTTTTCCCCTAGTCCTATTAGAAGCAGGTTGGACCTGTGAGCAACAGGTCTGCATCAGATAGGATGGCCAAATTGTCCCACTCATCTCTTTGTGAGGTTTACATGTCAAGAGATGTCAGTTACTTGTGGTACATGTAAACATCCTGTCAAAAGAAATGCCACCTTATCCTGTGAGGAAGTTTTGGGTTGGAGGGAAAACAAGCTGCTCATGTTGGTAGTGTTAAAGTAGAATGAGGACCCATACTATTAGTTAACCTTTCCTTGTCTTGGCTTGCAATAATACTTTTAGCTGTGCACATACACACACTGATCCCTTGCACACAAAGTTCTGGAAGGTAAAATGTGAAGCCTGTAGAACTGTTATTGGTCATTAATTTTATTTTGTACTTATCTCCATACATTGATAAAAGATGTAAATATTCTCTGGTGAAGAATCAACTTGAAGACCCATCTTCACGGTGGCTGATGATTAAAACTAGGGGTTCCAGAGTACATAAATGAATAACTGCAACTTCCTCACTCTTTTCATATGTATTTACAAATCTTTGAATGTTATTGAAGTTCTATATTTGAATCTAGTACTAGAATAGTATTCAAACCAATTGATTGCTTTTAAAATAGAATTTAGATTCATTAGATAGAATTTAGTTTCCCTAAATCATAGTGCATTAAGAGTAGTCTAGCTTTATTTAAAACAAAAAAAAAGAAAAATTTATTCTGTGTATTTTCCTAAATACATTCAAGTAATTACTTAATAGCTCTTCTGCAAAAAAAATGTAATCTCTAAATCAGTGTGAACTGAGATGTATAAATAATATTTTTTTCTTTCTTTTTCACAAATTTTAGAGAAACCAGGTATATTTTCAGTCACTCAATTCAAGGTACTTGCCAGAGTTAAATCACTGTCATCGGATATGGTTTTGTAGTGTCAAAATTTTGACTTCTGCCCAATGTTATGTGTTGGTATTTTGTTTTATTTTTTTTGCCTACTTGTATGCTTACATTAAATAAACATGGGACAAAGTGCGATCAGAGCAAACCTGTACACACAGAGATAATGTTTGGGAGCCTGAAATGCTGGGCACTTTTGCGAAAGGCCCTCCATCAGCCTTCTGGTACCCAGGGTTTGAAGGTGACCTTCATAAGCATCCAACCAGGGACTTTTGCAAATATGGCTCACTGATCAGCTAAGAGGCTAGAAAACTGCCTGGAAATGCAGTATGGTCCTTCATCTGTAAGAAATACCCCGCTCTACTTGTTGGAACTGTGCTCTAAGCACTTCAGGAAGTCTGATGAGACTTGACAATTCTGGAAGGAGACTTAGAATTTTTAACCATTATTTTTAACTTCTGAAATATTTTAAAACTTATTTTAGCTGATCTTTTATCAATCATTGCTACTATTTATTTCCTGGGTATGTGAAATCCTGCAATTTAGAAACAAATTTCCTGACAATAAGTAGAGCTGGCAAAAAACTTGGTGTGAATATCATTCAACAAGAAGAAATGGCACAGCTTCAGCTTAAATTATTATTCCTAAGAGAAGCAATCATGTTTCATTTAAACTTTTTTTGGAAAATGTTTCTACTTGTAATTTTGAAATGATATTTTTACTTTAAAGGGTACCTGTGTTTCAACAAACCTGATCAAATAGGAAGAGGAGTCTTAAACCTTTCATTTTGAAAGAAACAAATGCAGCTTTGTTTTACTCCAAATGTTTCATTTACAAGAAAAAAAAATCTCTGAAATTACCAAATGTATATTTCAAACATGTATGTGCCTTGTGTTTAAGAATACACACCACTGTAACAGGCCCTTTGATATTTGAAATGTAAAATAAAGTGATATTATTAACAATGTACATAACTCTATCAGTTTATAGTTATTGTGTAAATCTTAAAATTCCTTTACCTGATAATGCAAAGTGGTCCTTGATATCTTCATTCTCTATTGCTAAAGAGAAAGGTGGAGTAAAAATATATTCTGTGCTTGAGTTGCTCAGATTACTCTCTTCAATAACCTTTCATAGTTAGAGAAAACTTTAGAAAAACTAGCAGCTAATTAAAATCATTAAAACTGTGAACAGCCTCAGAGCTGTATTGATTTAAACCAGCTGAAAGTCAGGACCTAGAAAATATGTTAGAACCTTTTATGTGTTTAATTTCAACTTTCCTATTTCAGTATGCTGAAATGAAGCTGAGCACTGTGCATATGAGATTTTTTTTCTTGATTTATAAATATTTCTTAACAGTTCTAATCTAGCGGAAAGGTCACTGTAAGAGAGTAGTGTTGTTATCTAATGGATTATGCTGCAGAAAAACTGAATACAGAGGAAACGATGGCAGCAATTAAATACTTTACAAGATCGGGAGTTTAATTCTAAATATAAGTCACAAGGTTACTAGTCTTTAAATGGCACAAAATAAAAAATCAATTTGCAGATGTGTTTTGTGGTGTCCCTTGCATTGCATATCATGTAATACACTTAAAATAGCATAGAAGTTCCCGAGGCATAAAATGACAGATGCAGCTAGGCTGTTGAAGCTTAACTTTTTTTTTAAACAGTGAAAGAGTTGTTGATAATCTTTCCAGTATAAAGCTTATAACGTGCAGGGATCATTGTTTTTTATTTTTCATTCTCATGCAGGTTTGGGTTTGAAGCTAGTAGTTTTAAATTCAGACATGTTTATGAAATGTGCTGGATTTCTTCTCCATTTTTTAGGTTCTTGTTCAGTCACATGCATCAACATAATTAGGATGTGAGGTAATTAAAAAGGGCATGGAAATTTAAAGGGACACGGACAAGGCAATCTCACTTCATTTTTTCAGCCTCTGGAAATCTATTTATTTATCAGGGGAACTTTTTTCTCTTGCCTTTTTTAGGGTCAGGAAGCCCAAGTGGATGTTAGGTTTGTTAAGCACTCTTGCCTGACCACCACAATAGTTTAACAATTCAATTCATTGGCAAGAATGTCACCTGCAGCCTTCTCCTTGTCCTACTTTGCTCTCCTCCCAAAAAGTCTGCAGTAGGTGCATCTCCTAGTCTTGTTTTAGCAGCTTTAGTTGATGCAGTGGAAGGAGAGCACGGCTGGGATAAAGCCGCAACTCTGTCTCTGCACAGCCAGGAGCAGGGACTGTAGATAGCCCCTGATGGGCTCTTGTGATATACCCAGGGTCTTGATTTACTGGGCTTGGAAGGACTGTATTTATGGGCAGGGGTTGGTGTTGAATGGCTGATAATGGATGAGTAGGGAAAAAAGAGAATG
This sequence comes from Crypturellus soui, assembly GCA_032275445.1. Lineage (NCBI taxonomy): Eukaryota > Metazoa > Chordata > Aves > Tinamiformes > Tinamidae > Crypturellus > Crypturellus soui. Next base: position 332,290 of record JAUBNY010000372.1, on the reverse strand, counting down.
ATTCCTAACACATCTTCTCACACAAGTAGTAACTGCACTAGGAAGGCACTTATTAACTACTGACAGACCTTCAGTTAATGCTTTCAGAAATTTATCTGCAATGTTTCCTGTGTTGTTTTTCTGAGTGATGTTAATAGGTTAGGGATACTTCTTTCCTTTTCTGGGAGCTTTTGGTTGTCATATTATGCTGGTACTCAGGGTTGCCACATGTTATTGCAGCTCTTTCCATTCAAGTCTTGATTTGTCTGCTTTAAATATATTTTATTATTTGCAAGTTTTGTAGCATCTTTATTCATTGGCTTTCCCAGATCATTTGTTTGCTTAAAAAAAAATCCCAGGGGACTTTGTTTAATTAAACAGCTTTGATATAGTCAGAAGACTGAGACATTAAGGGATTATTTGGAGAAAAATAGAATATGTAAGGAAATGTAATACTAGGTATGGAATAAATGTATCGTGCTGGAACTTAGAATGAACCAAAGGAACTGATTTAAAAGGTATGTTGTACTCATTCCTCTTGTATGAAACTTCTGTCTGTAAGATGAAAAAATATGAATAAGGAAGCTTCTTTACCTGGGTCTCCAAAAGTTGATGAAGAAAAAGTGGTCCTACAGGTAGAAGTATCAGCTGGTAATGGTTTCAAGAATTACTAGGTGTTCTATGGTCTCCAGGAGACTTCATTCTATCTCTTCAATGCTTTCTCAACACAAAGTGGCTGGTATCTTGCACTTATTGCTGGTGGCACTTGTATGGTGTGTGTATGTATGGTGTATCAGGAAAATGTAGGAGTACATTCAGCTAACAGTTCTGGCCATATACAATAACCCTAAAATATAGAGCATGTTAAGCATTGTCAATATAAATTTATTTTTCCTTACTATCACTTGTTCTGATATCTTTCTTTGTTACTGTAAAACTGAATAAAATGTATGGGGAAAACCCTGTCGCAGTATGTAATAAGACTAATTTTTTTTATAATGGTGGTGGGTTGAGCACTGAAATGAGTCTCCCAGAGTAGCTGTGAGTTCTGCATCTTTGGAGATTTTCAGACTTGAATGAAAGGTATCTAATCTGTTGCTACAAAGAATAAAGAGGCAAGGACATAAACAACCTGATTTTATTTTGAAGTTAATGTATGAATCTTCTGCAGTTACCAGGAAGAGCTGCTTCTGCCACAATTTTCACTGAAGGAAAAAGCATGTAAAATCTTCCTGCTCACAGAACTCATGAAGCTAATGCTATGATTCTTACAGTGGATACAGTAAGAATCGATACAGGCCACAGATGCCAATTTCTTCATGTTGGTTCTTCTCTATCTGCAAACCTAAAGTTGTCCACACCCAAGTTGTTCTACTCTTTTTCCCTAGAAAATGTTAAAACATTATATAAGAGGAAAGAGACTAATGTGATCTACTATATAGCAATGCCTCCTTCAGTTCCCTGCTGCTTGTTGTGTGCTGCACCAAGCAGTAAAAGTATGGCCTGTGTGGGAACCCTAGGGCTATTTCCATGGAGGCTGATGGATTCAGAACCACATTTGTCTCCTGTTCTTGTACTTCTACGGCAACAGCTACTTTGGTTTCACAACTTACTTTAATTGTCCTATAGAACTATCATCAAGATAGTTAAGATACAAGTGATTTCTTTAGGTCTTAGTAGAGGATCAAGGTAATACCCAATAATGCCCCTGAAGAACTGAAACAAACATTTTCTTTGCTCCATAGTGTATGTATGCTACAGGATGATGCTTCTGGGAAGCAGAGCTGTTCTATAAAATGCAAGATGAAGTGCTATGTGAAAGGACTGACTATAGATGCAAAATTTGTAGGTGCAAAGCTATGCTTTTCTGAACTACTTTGAAAAAATACAGCTATGGCTTAAGGGGGGAAAAATGCAGTCTTGCTAATCTATGCTTTCCTTTGAGGCACTGTGTCAAAATAAGAAAAGCAAATTCAATCTTTCTGTTTTCGTTTTGCCTCTGCCTTGAGTCACTTGCTTCTGTAGCCAGAAGTACTAGAAGGCAAAGTCCATTCCAAGGTACCTTGTGAACATAGTCAAGGAGTCACGGATGCCAGGGTAGAAGATAACTCCACAGAGTGGAGAACTGTAGGCAGAGTGGACACTGCAATAGATTTGCTACCTTATCAAGAAATTTCAATCTAGTTTAGCATTCCAAGAATTGATAAAAGTGA
>JAUBNY010000372.1:317390-329998 GCA_032275445.1 Crypturellus soui | reverse complement strand
CATCACTATGTGGCATGATAGCTCTGTTGCAGATGTCGGAGCAAGATCATCTTCCTAAAGTGTTCACATTCTTTATGTTCTCATTCTTTATGTTCTGTTATGTCTTTTCCAAAAACTTTCAGAAACCCTGCTTGGTCACAATTAACTAGTTTTTGTACAGGTTTGCTGCAGATAGGTAACCACTAGCAACCAGGTCAGAGCTGAACATTACTTTCTTTTCAATAAAGAATAGCATGGCACACTTAAAATAGCAACAAAAAGAAAAAATGATTTTTTTTCAGTGTAGGTAAAACTCTCAGCATCAAGTATCGACTTTGATGTAACTGTAAAAGGAAGATCAGAAACAAATATTCATGTCATTCATCATGAAGTGCTCCTAAGCTGAAAGGTCAAAGGATTCTCACATGTGTCAGACAACTTTCTCCAGCCAGAAGAATAAGACTGCAGGAAATGCACTCAGCCAGGCTTGATTCTGTACACTTGGAAGTGTTGAAAATGAGGCAAAGAAACTAGACTTCAGCTGTTACTTTCAGTTGGATATCACTTAAGAGTCTTCACATGGTGACCAAATATATATACATACATCATTTATAATTATCTGGAAAATATTAATCCTAAAAAGTCTATTAAAAAGATTTCAATTCAGAGAGCAGTAATATATTCCTGCAGTCTGCATATTGCCTTTTCTGTGTACTTTGTGAGATGAAGTGATATTAATGAAAGAATGAGTCAAAAGGCTCTTGGGTGAGTCATGGTGACAGTTCAATGCATTCTTCTATATCACAACTTAAAATGAGAGAAAAATGAAAATGACAGGTTTTACATAATAAGCTTGTCAGAGTATTGGGGGAATGTATAATATTTGGAAACGAGATCTTTAAATTATATCTTACTGTATTCAAACTGCTCTAGAGAATTTTTGTTCTTTGTAAACACTTCTGCAATTAATTCTTCTTCCTTCCCCTACTGCAAATTTATTACTTTTTTTTGAGAGTTGATATTACTTCCAAGACATATGACCTTTATCTCTTCTAGATACAAACACTTGATTTCTTTATGGGATAATTTTTCTAGTCTTCATTCTGTACTGTTTTATTTGAAGAGGAAGATTCTTGTTTAAAAAAATGTAGATTTTTTTCCTATTTTTTTCTAAAATTACAAGTAACGCATTTCACTGGGAAGAGAAGCAAGCACACTCATAAAATGAAATTAAATGAATTGCATTTTGTGGAAAGCCAGCTCCAGTTTCCATGCTCTAGATCTCCTCTTGAGGATGGATGCAGTCCTGTTCTAGCCAGACGATGAGGAGATGTGCTGGTGTCACTTGCTGCTGCAGCAAAAGAAGGCAGGAGTTATCAGCAGTACCCTAGCTCCAAACCTTGATTATCTTGGTGCCTTCACTCCCAGTAACCAGTTTGTACTAGTGCTTACTTGTTCATTACAGATTTTAAGCTACAGTAAGTTACCAAGATCTTTGGGCCCTACATTTCTGTAATTTAAGTTGTTTTTTAAACATACATTCTGAATACCTTGTTTAAAAAACAAAACAAAACAAAAAGCACAAAAAAACAGCTTGATTGTTGTAGGTAGAGAACATAAATGTTGAAATTTTGACCAATTATATTGTCTGAAATTAGACCCTCAAAATTACTATTTTTTTTAAGCTGCAGCTGTGAAATCGATAAACTTACTAAAACATCACATTTATGCAAGAGAAGTACATTATATTCACTATTTGTTCCTGCCAAACTTATTAGCTCTATCATAAGGAATTAATCATATAGGTCACAAAATCAAGAGGCTGTAACAGATCTAAAGAGAATAGCAACAATAGGAAGTGTAAAAGACACAAAAAGACTTTCATATAAAAAGGAAAAGTTGAGAAAAAATTAGAACCTATTTTTGAGCAAGAGGACGGGTTGGAGATCCTTGAAATGAGATAGGAGGTAGTCATTTTCTGTGATGAGGCAGGCATCTGTGGGGCTTTCTTCTCTGTATACTAGGCCCGAAGAACCTGAAATTTAACAGCCGTGCACATACCCATCTTCATCTGAACTTGGATGTTTTTAGTATACACCTCTGCAACTGTGTCGGTCATCCTTGATAGAGAGCAGTACTTTTAGGGCACTGTTCTTCTAATCTATTTCAGCTGTTGACTTCAGGTCGTGGTTAGTATGTTACTATAAGCATCCTCTTTCTCCAGTAATAACACAAGAAGCACAAGCTGATTAGCTCAGAGATGTATGTGTGCATCTGGCCAGACAAATCTTACCTGTGATGAGCGAGAAAATTTGCAATAGTACCAGTGAAGGGAAAATTGCCTGAAGGACAGTACTGCTTGCTCTCATGTGTTTTTTAAAGGTATTCGTGCTTTACATCTAGAAGAAATGTTCCTGGTGGCATCTTTGTGAAACTGAAGGAACTGAAGGATATCTTTGAGGACAAGTATTTCCAAATAAGCTTTTGTTGTGTTTCCTTTGGCTCTGTGGTCAGACTTTAATCTTTGATACAAACCTTTGAGATATACTGTGCATGTCTCCATCTTTGACATCTACTTGCCAATCTTTCAGGTGTGGTCTTTAGTTTCTGTGCAACATTTCTTTCATTTCCAGTAGATTTTTCTTGACTGTGCGTATGTAACTTTAGTTCACTTCTCTGGCTTTCTGATTTCATCTTTCTTTTTTTCTCTATCACTTTCTCCCTTAGCTTTCATGCATCTCTATCACTTCAAGCTTATTCTCACAACTACATACGTGTGTACATACTTCCTTGTGCTCGCTGAAAACTTGCCTGTTAGAATTTTCCAAGCCAATTTTCCCATTTCTACTCTTTGGTCTTGTAATGATAAACTGCAGGACCTCTCATCTGGCTGTGCCATACATTTAAAATTACAAATAGTATAATTTTACTTGCCAAAAAGAAAATTAGATGAGTGTGTAAATATGTAGCTGTTTAATATCTTTAAGCAACTAAACCATTTACCACAGTGTGCTTGAACTTTGGGAGGTTCTGTTGTGCTCTTATGCACAACAGAATTGAGTACCTAAAGGAAAATTTCCTTCAGGATTACAGGACCAATGATTGTTCCAAAACAAACATGTGTGCTACATCCCAGAGAAGCAATGCTTAGCCTTTTCACCTTTGTCTATCTTTTCCAGTCTCCCAAAAGCTGGATCTGTGTTCCTGCCCTAGATGTATCCTCAGGACCTCAGTCTGCTCTCAGCAAAAGGCTCTTTAATGACTGAGTCATCTGTCATCTTGGTTACCAAGTTTCTTGGTATGCTCTAAATAGCAATTGAGTTCCAGAATAATTAGTAAAAGGCTATTATAACTCAAATTGTGCATGTATTTGGTGAGGAAGAATTAGGGAGAGCAGAGAGGGATGTAATTTCCTTGGTGTATGTGTTATTATAAATGCAAATGTTTTCAGAAATGCCAGTCACTACTGAATTCTGGCTGGAAAGCGTCAAGTGCTCAGTGTACCTTTTCTACCGCTAACTCTTTCCTTTCCTGCAACCAGCTGGAATTTCACCAGTACTCTAGTGTGTGCTGAAAGGCTTTCTTGCCTTAGGCTTGAGTCATACTGTATTCTTCCTTTAAAGAAAAATAATGCACTAATATCCGGTTTTGAACTGTTGCAGAAATTCTGGGGAGAATTCCTTTCCTTTCTAAATTTTTAGAAATAAATATTCTGGTCAAAAAAGATCCCTACATTTGTAACATCTGCTTTTACTTCTTTTTTAATATCAAAGAATTAGATTAGATATATACCTGTGCTTTGGAGTCTTAATAGATGTTGTTAGCTTTTCAAATCTCCAAACCAGGCTAGATTAATGAGGTTAAATGAAACATATCCTGGAAGGTCACACCCAATGACCGGCACAGATGCTGACTGTTAGCAAAACCTTTCTCTGTATTTTTTTTAATGATATCAAGCCATATATAAGTGAACATTTTTTGAGAAAGGTTTGGCATACAGAATACTCAGTTTGTCAAATCCAGGAAGTTATGACTGCCTCTTCTATAAGAAATGTAATGATTCCAAAAGGACTTCAGTAAAATACTAATGCATTGTGTGACAAGAATGGCAATTTCTAGTAGCAAGAGTTTAATAAAAGTGAAAAGATCATAAAAACCTAGCTATTTGCTATTCTAAAAACACATTTTTAAGAGATATTGACATAGATTATATGTAACAAATATTTCTTCCACTGATAAAAAAAAAAATACACATTACCTACCTGATTTCTGAAGCTCTCCAGATTTATTCTGGCTGATTCTTTAAAGTGCGGGATACCACTTCATGCTATCAAATACTACTGGCTTGGTAAGTATTACTCTTAGTACACAGCTTGTCTCCATATAAAACATTTAAAGAAAAAGTATCTTGCAGGTGGGTCAAGATGAGGAAGAAGTGTATATATGTATGTATTTCTCTTACTAATTTTGCTGAATAGTTCTGGTCTGCCAGCAATCATTTCTCTTGTGTAATTAAAGGCACTGATATTGTCACCTAACTCTGAAGATCAAAATATCATTTTCCAATTGGATAATAATTGTGTTCTTCATGTAGTAAAAACATTTTGTTGCAGAGGACCTATTGACATAATCACAATTTGTAATCAAATAGAGAAAATGTAGAGAACACTACTATGCAAAGCAAACTATTGTTACAAAGTTAATTTTTTTTTTAACAAACTGTACAAGGACAGTTTAATAGCAGAAATATCCTGAAAGTTGTAAGGGCAGAAGCATCCAAAACATATTTTTCTTGCTAATGGTAATCTTTTATATAACTTTTCTTACACTTAATGTCATCTAGTTGTTTTGCTGCTTGTGTTATATCTTTAAAATGTATTTTGTTAACCTAAAAGAAAGGTAAACAATTTTCTAGTTTTGTGTTAAATTTCTTAGGGCGCTTTGTCATATGCACTAGAGGCCACTCCCTAGCCACTGTGGTGGAAATGATGAAGATCTTTCCATTGGTGTTTTCATTTTTTTAAATAATTTCCCTTTAGTGGAAAGTGCAGGTTTATGGATGTCAGAGATACTGATGTATAAGAGAATGATAAATCACTTCTCACTGGAGGACAACAGCCCTCTTTTGGACATTAAAAATCCTCCTGAACTTAGTTTTTCTTTGATAATAACTGGGTGGTTACTGATTGGGGGCTAGAGATGAGGAAGGTGTTCCGGATGGAATTCTGGACAGTGTATCCTTCACCATGACCCCTTGCCAAGGCCAAAAGAGCTCTTTCTTGGAAGGCATTTTTTTTCGGCCCCGCCACGATAAAAAGAAAATTTAGGGTGTAGTTCCTTTTCACTATAAAGTAAGTGGCCACTGTGTGAAAGTTACATGTTTTAGGGTATCCTTTTCTACTTACTGCCAGAACATACTGCAACTTTCTTTCACCAACATGTTTACTCAAATAGGGCACTCCAGAGGTATGAACCGGTGCTTGTGATCCTGTTGAGTTCAACTGGTGAGTGCTGCTGTTTAGATCACATTCAGCTCTACTTAAACTGTTGACATACTGTAGAGTAAGCATAGTATGGTAGATGCATGAAGTAATGAAAAAAAATCTTGTTCCATCTGGTGCTCTTATAGTGGCTTTTCAGGAGGCCCTGTCATGCTTGGACCTCTTGCACATGACCAAAACCTTCTCCCTCTGAGTCAGTAATCAGGAGATATGTCTAGAAGGCATTCAAAAAGTCAGTGGCAGTTTGATAAAATTTAAAAAACAAATGTGAAAGAGAGAGCTGGGTGGATTCAATCTTAAGAAAGACCCAAGAGGGCATCTTACTGGTATTTTCAGTTACCTCCCGGGGTGGTTCAGAGAAGATGGAGGTGGATTTTTCTTGAAGGTGTGCAGCAGTAGAAAAGAGACAACAGACTTAGCTGCTACAATGAAAATTAGGTATTAAGTACTGCCTCATGGGAATGATCAAGTTTTGGAAGAGGCTGCCTGGAGTGGCTGTGGAATCTCTTTCCTTGGAGATATTCAAAATGTAATTGAAAAAGTCCCAAAGAAACCTGATCTGACTGGACTTGCTTTGGACCAAGGATTGGAGGTGGTCTTCCAATGTCCCTTTCAGGCTCTATTATTCTGTGAGCAGGTTAATTATGTTTTTTGCATGTGTAAAAAATAAAATAGCTACTTTGAAATGCAGTGATACAATTTATTTGAACATTTCTGAGTAGTGATGGGTAGATATTTCCTAAAATGAGTAGCAACAACAGCAAAAGTCATCATAAGTGCTGATACTCTGAAGCTCTTTTCCTAAAGTAATTGGATCTGCTCCTTTTAGATTTTCTGGTGTTTTTTAATTTTTCTTTAGATACTGAAACGTTTATGATCATGAAACTTCAATTGCGGCTACTCAATTCTAAAGTTATGTGTGGAGGCCCTGATGCATGAGTTAGTCTAGTTTATGCAGAAAAGATTTCTCTGCTGAGGGGAATCAGAAATACCGAAGTAGTTAGAGTTGCAAATGATTGCACTGATTATTGATTAAACAGGGAGCTGCATAATTGCTTTGCCACAGAACATGATTAATTTGATATTAATGCTTTGAATACTGTTACAGATCTGCAGGAGCATAAAAAAAGGATGCCTTTAATATATGGGAAATTATGTTTTCTGAGTTAATCAGTGAGCTGAGGATTTTTGTGGCACTTGAAGCTATACATTCACACAACTGTAAATAAAGTCTTTCAGTGTAGTTCCAATATCTGTTTTGAAGCTTTAAAAAAAAAAAAAGCATAAAAAAGAAGCCTACAAGACTAGGCAGCAGGGACAGGCATGTAGAGACCCTGTCCGTAATTGTAGCAATGAAGCTGGGAAAGCCACATCCCATATGGAGTTGAATCGGGTGGTGGATGTGAAGGGCAGCAAGAACAGGTACACATTCTACAGGAATATCAGCAGCAAAAGCAAGACTAGGGAAAACATGAGCCTGCTGCTGAGTGGGATAAGGGACCAGATGATGAACGATGCAGAAAAGACCCTGAGACGCGTGGTAAAGGTCAGAGCAAGAAAAGCTTGCCCTCAGTGGGTGAGGTTAGGGGACACTTAGGCAAACTGAGTGTAACAGCTCCGTGAGACCTGATGGGATGTGCTCGTGGGTACTGCAAGAGCCGGCTGATGTCACTGTGGGAGCACTCTAGATCACCTTCCAAAGTGGTGACTGTGTTAACCAGGGGAGTCTCCAAAGGATAAAAAGAAAGCAAACTTTCCTCTCATCATGAACATGGGCAAAAAGGAGGATCTGGGAAAAAACTATGGGCAGGTTAGTCTTGCTTCAACCCCTTGGAAGGTGATGGAGCAAATTCCAAATATACAAAGGACCAGAAGGTGGTTAGGAGAGGTAAGCAGGGTTTTATGAAAGCAAGGCTTTCTCTTGCCCAACCTGACAGTTTTCTATGATGAGATAACTATTACAGTGAATGGAGGGAGAGTGGTGGATGTTGTTTATTTTCACTTTCTAACAGGACAAATTTTGTCAGACTATCTCTTTTTACATTATGTTTGCTCAGATTATAACTTTAATTATGAAACCTGTTAAATTATGATAACTCAATTCGGTTGATGATGATATACTCTTGCTTACTGAGACCTTGTTACACATACTATGCTCATTTTATTAAACTCTACTGTTTTAAATGTTATGTTTAGTTTACTATCAATTAAATATTTTTCTGTAAGATTATAGTAATGTCAGTACTAAATAGACTGTCACGTATAAAGCACTTGGACCAGCAATGTATGTTTTTCTGTGCTTGTTTTGTTTATAATATGTATCTTAGCGGTCAACAGGTCTGAACTTGTTTTTTACACTTTGCTTTTTGAAATGAAGGCTGAGGATGATTATATGTATGATTATCTAGGACTAGTTGCAGAGTTAAATAATTGTCTGAAGACTTAGGTGAATGATTGTTGTATTTACTCGTGTTTATGAAACATTGCTTGGCTGCTGTAATTGATACCTAATATAATATTTAGAAAATTGTTCTCCTGCTTTAGACCTGGCTTTTCTCAAGTGGCATAAATCTCAGGACTCATAGTCCTGGGCTCAAGACAGAAGACAAATTGTTTGTCTTTTCAGGGAGGCAGTAGTTGTTTAGTTGTACTGAAGTAGAAATGAAATGGTAGAATGCATCAACAACTTTGGCTTCAAGGTTTAAGGTCTGGAATCTTTCTGGAGTCTGAACATGATTTCTTTTTTAATATTTATGTACTTCAGAGCTTCTAATGCTACAGTCAGATGGGCAGATAGAAAATCATATTGCAAAGGCAGACAAAATAATTGCAATGTGATGCAGTCAGAAACTAGCTTCAGTGTTGATCAACAATATTCTAAAAATGTCATTATCCCTAGTGTGGAGTAGACACTACTAAAATGAATTTTGGTATCTATAAATTAAAAGTTCCAGAGGTAGACAAAAGTCACTCCAACCCATCAAAAATCGTGTTACTACTTCTTAAAATATGTAATTATCAATTGTCCAAAGCAGTATGATAGGAATATCATGATATATTGCTCTGCAAGGTGTGCTGTTTTGAAGAAGTTTCCAGAGATCCTAAAATGGTATCCTAGTCTACAGACTATTTACTCAGTGCGGCTCATTATTTTTATTTCTGTTGCTTGTTTTTTTTTAAAGTCTCATTGTTTTCTTGGAACAGACCTGTAATGGGAGATATGCTAATTCTTGAAATATGAATAAAACTGAAAGTTTTTATAACAACTGAAGCAAATTATTTCTGGGGCTAAAAATTAAGCATATTCTTAACTACTGTAATCAGTCTAGAGTCTGATATTATTTGATAAAGTATGTAGAACGAAAATAACCATGGTTCTCTAATTGCTTTGTGTGATCATTACTTTGCACTTCCTGAGAAGCATTTTCATAATCCTATGATGGAGCTGATAATACAGTATGATCTAGTGAAGTGAAATTAGGTCACTTCATGAATGGAATGTAACTTTGGCATTTTTTCTGTTTAATTTTTAGTAATTTAGGATTGTTAAATTTTCTGTTAAGTAGAAGTAATCTCCTCCAATAGAATGAGATTTAAATCCTATACACTTAGTTTGCGTATAATGATTTTGTGTTTAACTATTCTGAGGTAAGGGCAACTGTTTACACCTCTGCTTTCCAGATGAATGCCTAAGGCTGTAGAAAACACTATTTTTTTTCTTTGTCTGCTTTAGCAATCAGGAACTGTCTTAACAGGAATGGTTGCAAATATTCCTGAGCTGATAGTGTATTTTATTAGACACTTGTCAATAGGCTGGACTGTAGAGCTGAAATAAGTAGGGCAGAGGACTGTTTCCTTTTATAGTACTGCAGATACTATAACAAGTAAGCTGTTGGATTTAAGAGGGTTTTTGCTATTGTGCTTTTGTATTTCATTTATTGCCTGCTGTAGTAGGGAAAACACCTGCCAGACCAAACCCTGGTCTGGAGGTGATAATGCTGCCCATGCCTGGGAGTCCCAAGTGCCTTGAGCCAATGGCCAAGTGTTGGTTTGCTTGATGCTGTGCGGATGGAGGTGAAAGTCTGCAATTTTGGATTCAGGAGAGAGTTCAAAGACAGATAGATTCCCAAATTCTTTCCTTTCTGAGTCCCTGACACCATTATATGCTATGTCTATCTGCAAAAAAAGGCAACTCTTTAATGAATAGCTGTTGCACTGTGGAAGGGAATTGAAAATCCTAAATTATTCACTGAAGTATTTTAGAGCCTCACGAATTCTGAGGTTAAAATCCATTTCTGATCAGGCATGCCATTAAGTGCCTATTGTGTAGTGCTGATAAAGTGCAAAAAATTACCTTTTAAATTACTGCATTTTAACCTATGAATACGGTTAACACCTGGAGAATTCCTCACTTTCTGTGAGGATGACAGAGCCTGGCAATTAATGATGGTTATTGTGAGCTAAACTCTGCAGAGCTAATACTTCCCAGTTAATGAGGACTTGGATGTAGGAAAGAGCATGTAGGGTATGTATCGACAGGTTGCACCCCACTGAAGCAAAGCTCTTGTGCTTGTATTCCATCCCTTGTTTTTCAGTGAAAAGGTTGCCCTTTTGGCTGTTTATCTGATCCTGTAGGAGAATTTTCCTGCTCTAATGAAGTCAGTATGAGCAGAAGGTGGCCTCATTTACACTTCACAGAGTAGATGTAAAGGCTGCATTACTCCTCAGCTCGTTCCTAAGGAAAAATGGTTTCTTCCAAGCTCAGGGTCTCCCTTCAGGTGTTTTTTTTTTCGTTTGTTTGTTTTTTGATTTGAGGTTTTTGGGGAGTTTTGTTTGTTTTGCCTTCACCATGATTCCACAGACTGTTAAAGGACTGTTATAGGACTGTTAAAGCTCTTCAGCTTTTCATGGAAATTAAGCTTGGGCCGTATGTGAGACTGATGCATGCACATGCTGGTAAAGAGTGCACATACTGCATATACAAAAGGGGTCTGAATTTGGAATTTTGCCACTTTAAATATAAAGATACACGAAGAAGAAGGTTATAGCTCATGGTAAAATTACAACCTTTTTGAAATTCTGTGTTCAACCCATCCTGGTTCAAAATCATTTTGAGCTACCCACTTACGTAACCTGAAAATTCTAACAGTCTTATTTGGCAAATGCAGAACAAAATGTGTCCCACAATCCCACATCTGCTTACTGAGATTTAGCATCGTACTATTAGCACAGATGAAACAAATGAACTTCATAGTTAAGCAGCCTGGGAGTTCCTGGTCTGGAAACCTTTATGTCTGGGAGCGGTGGAGACCAGCGTACTGGAAGCAGCAGAGGAGATATTCAGAAATCTCCTGGGACATCTAGCCTTGAAGTGAGCAAAGGACAAGTCAGTTATGGCTGAGGAGAAATAAATCCAGTGCAGTGAAACAGCACTTGCAGATGAAATTTGTTTTATTACACAGTTTCATTATGCATTTCTTTTTTTTATTGTATATACTTAACTAAATTAATAACTAAAAGAAATTCCCAGAACAACCCCTCACCTCTGCCAAAACTGTGGTAAATGAAAATGGATGTTTGTTTCCCACACAAATATGTAGTAAAAATGTTATTGCTTTAGTGACCATTAGTACAGAGTGTGGGGAGACAGTGAATCTGTGCAGATGTGTTGTTTCTGTGTATAGACTTAATATAAATTTATATAAGAGTCTCTGTAATTTAGATAAAGGGAGTACTGGATGTTCTAGAATCTTTCATATAAAATTTTTAATTAAAAATTCACATATATAAAGATGTTCTTTTGGAGCCGTTATTACATTTATTTCCTCTTCTGAACTAGATGAAAGTTAATAAAGATATGCTGGATTTTGGCTCTCAGATATGAAAAGTAGAAATATGATAATATATTTGTTCAGTTAGATGCTGGACGAAGTGATCTCTGCTTGCACTAGAGTGTGTCTGCATTTTAAAGGCATGCCCTTGCCCATTGTACCTTTACTGTTCTTTCAAGCTGTACCTGTAACAAGCGTTTATTTTTTTTTAATAACTCCCAACATTTTAGTTTTAAGGCTTTGAAAGATAGATTCTGAAGAAAGCTGGATTTTGCAAATGATCATCTTTTCCAAATGATTCATCAACCAAAGTATTTATCTCTCATCTAAAGCTTTTATTCTGGTGATTATTTATGCAAAATTTTCATATGCTTAATTTTCCTACTGATCTTTTAAGTTGATTCATGCACACTGCTACTTTATGTATACTTAAATTATTATTTCAGTGATGGTTCTCTGAGATCAACATTAAGATTCTGTGCTCAGTTAGTGGAGAAATGCTGAGGTGGCAGAGCACCACATCTGACCTTAGGAGATGAGCTCTGACACTGACAGAGGAACTCAAGGGCTAGTCGTGGTGCTATCTGTACATGTATGGTGAGTACTGCCCAGAGATCCTGCCAAGCTTCCCTTGAACTAGAAGATACTTTTAGAAAGCTAAACAAACAAAAAAACCTCAGGCTCACAGTAAAATATTATAGAAAAATTAACTGGAGTAAAAGAACCATGACCCCAGAGAGGTGTATAAAGAACATAGTAGAAATGCTTTACCTAATATGTAGTTTTCTGCCTGAGAAGCTCTTGGTACTCTCCTAAAACAATGTTTTAAAGCGTCCTGCTCCTGGAAGTGTATTAATATGTTGTTATGAGGTAAATGAATCAGAAATGATTTCTGCTGTCTTCTGTGATACTCATCATCTCCAGATCCATGTCATTGTGCCATCTAGCATTGTGTTAGAAATTATCGGTCTCACTTTTATCCTCCCATAGATTTTATTGGTTTGATCTTGCAAAGGATGTAGATCTGCAAGGGTTTGAACCGTAAAGAGGAAAAGAAATAAAGGCCAGAGTGGTATTCCATGTATTACAGCTATTGTGAACTAACTGCTGCCAGCTAGGTCACTGAAGCTCTACTTAATACTTACCTCAGCTATCTCTAAAATTCATTTCTGATATATTCGATCCTCCTCCTCCTACTTATCCCTCTGCCCCCTGAATTTATGATTAGTTTTAGAAAGAAACTGCCAAATTATTCATCTATCTATCTTTATTTCACTCAGCAATTTGTCTTCAGACC
>JAUBNY010000372.1:277724-304027 GCA_032275445.1 Crypturellus soui | reverse complement strand
CATGATGCTATTTTGAATCAAGATTTTCCCTTATTCTGATGTTTGTAGGAGGAAAAAAAAAAGTGCTTTGGTATTTCCAAGCAATTTTCTTGAGGATTTTCACTGTGTTTTTTGCTTGCTATTATGAGAAATCCTGGGAGATGGGAAGTGCTGTATAGCTGTTAAATGCTTTAGGAAAGGTAAACAAAAGAAAGGAATTGTTAAGTTAGGAAAGGTCATGTTTGGACAGACTGAATTTAAGGCAATGAGACTGCTTCTGAAAGGTGATGTGAGAGAGGAAGAACTCAAAGGCAAAGTAATACCCCTGAGGATCATTCTTACAAGTCTAAATCTGAGCTAGAGAAGATATGATGATGAAAAGAAACCATCTTAATACCAACCACACAGAAAATTTAGCAGAGGTTGGAGCTTTTCCATAGAGCCAGAATCAACTCTGCCTTTGTAGCAGTGATCTTTTTCTCTGGGAGCAAGTGCTGGAGGAGCTTCATATTAAAAGGCCTCCCATGTTCTCTTCCAACCAAAGCCTTTTCCTAACCCCTGTGCAAGGTTTTAATGAATCACTGCACAGATACATCTCTCATGAGAATCTTTGAAATTCGCAGCTGCTCTGATTCAAGTTCTACTCCAAATTGTCTGGTTTCTTCTCTATTCTTCAAGAAAGTAGTGGGACGTGTTGCATTACACACGTTGCATTGGTTACAATTTACTCGTTCTCAGTCTTTCTATAGAGAGCTTTCTGCGCCAATAATTTTGCTCAAAATATTTTTTCTGGAGGGTAATCACATCATAGTACTAAACCTAAGGATGTACACTGCTTTCATTCTTGCTCTCTCTCTTATTATCAGAAATAAAAGTGATGATTTCAGAGGACACAGGCTCAAAGCCTTGTGCAGTATTTGCCTGGAGAAAGCAATCAGCTTTGTAAATATGGAACATGTAGCTACTAACATAAGATTTTAAACAGCATCTTCTAATCAGAAACAATCAAAAAAACTACTGTGTGTGGTTTCCCAGGAGTGAAGGCAACAGATCTGAGACTGTAAGTATTGAACATCCATCCTTATGTAGTTGGTATTAGCCATGGTATAGAAGGAGAGAAGTAAGTCAAGAAAAAGGAGACCCCTCATCTGTGCAGAGGACTTATCTTGTTACTGCTGTTTTTCCTATAGTTTTATATTTGATTACTTTCATTTGCTTTTCATCTGACATCACTTTCCTCTGAGGAGGAGTCCTCCCAGTACCTTAAGTAGGTTGTTTTTAAAAGTGGAATTGTTTTCAGATCGTGTCTAGGTAACTCCTTCCTGACATATTTACCTTGATAAACAAGCTTTTTGAGGTCTGCAGAATATTTCCCAGCAGAGCAGGTCAGGATATTCCCTGAAGACTGAATTGTTTAATGTCAACTTCACTTCAGTAATCCTTCTTCATTTATGAATTAATCAGGGAGAACATTTTCTATATCCTTACCTTCTCCCATTTTGTGGCTTGGCAATAGAGACACTGGGACTTTGGGTATTGTTTCCAGGTGATGCCTATGATAGCTTTAATACTAATGAGCATATTCAAGCATACTTTACACAGGATGAGTAGTTCTGGTGAAATACATATTGCTGCCTCCAATCTAGCCTGCTCCAGATAGCAGTAGTCAGTAATAACTCCTTAATTCCTCATAACTGTTAATCCCATATCATTACAGCAAAGATATGCAAACAGAGTTGATGAATATCCTGCAGATGCTGTGGCTCAGATGCTGTGGCTCAGACATGTTTTGGTGGCTCAGACATGTTGTTCTTTGCTGTTCTCTATCTACATCTATGTCTATCAGATCCACATTCAGCTTGTAGGATTGCAGGCCTCATAATTGGAGCCCTCCCTTCCCACGGGCCTTCCTGCCTGCTTGCGCAAGAACCTTGGCAGGCTGGGATGTACAGTCTTGCAGGGCGTGTGGGGTGAAAACATTGCAGGCTTCCTGCAAGCACAGAGACACCTCTCTATATTAGTGTGTTCTTTTGATTTGTTTTATTTATTTAATCTTGTGGAAAAAGCCTACTAATGAAGGAGAATAAATAGACTGAGAGACAACAAGAAAAAGGTCGAGGAGAAAGGTAGAGTGGGCTGCTGGAAAAGTTATCCTCAAGCTGTGCCTTTCACGGTATTCCTTTCAGTGGTATTCCTGATTCATTTGGAATCAGTTTGTTTAGGGTTTTTCTGTGATTATTTTAATTCTGGGTTTTCCTTTCCTGAAGGGGGTGCAGGAGTGAAAGGCTGGGGAAGAGGGCATGGCAAGGCGATGGAAGAGAAGATGAAAAAGTACTGGTGTTGCAAGGGAGAGCAATCGCCAGAGTGAAGAGTCCAGATGAAGAGATTGGGGAAGGGAGGGTTTAAGATGGACACAGTCAGCCCTGAGCAGTGTGTCCATAATTGTACATGCAGACAGAAGCAGGGAGACAGCTGAACAGCACGGCTGCAAGCAAATGCCAGGGATCCTTTTCTAAATGTCAGAAGTCCTATAGTTTCTGTTCTGCTGGCATAGTTCTCCTTTATATAAATACAAACACCTGTTTTCAGGAGGGGTCACAGCCAAGTATTCTCTCCCTTTTCTCTCCCAGATGTTTTCTTTGTGGTCTTATCTTTGCTTCATGGGCATTTGGTTAATTAAGTTACTGGAGAAGAGCCTCTCTATTTGCTATTGATTTTTGTTTTACCTAGTAGATCACATTGCATGCCAAAATTCATATGCTCAGTGTGATTAGCTCTTTTAGCACAATAAAAAAGTTCAGATTTGATGTTTCAGATGTTATTCATCTGTTTTATGAAGTAAACCCTTTATATAATCAGTTACTGTCTGTAACTGTTTAGCTATGTAGATATTTCTCCATTTACAGAAATATAATGTGGAGGAACTTACGTACATGAGAAACAGGCCCTAAATAGTGAATTTTCATGCAGTGTGGAGTGTGCATGGAGTGTGCAGCAAGCTGAGCTAATGAGTCCTGAATGGAGGGTTTCAAAGAGGATGTTCACAAAGAATGAAATTATTTTATCTCTTCAGCAGATCATCATTGTTTTGTTTGTGTAAGCCTTTTTCGGTGCTACAGTCCTGCTTTTGCAGGTCTTGAATGGGAGACTTGAGACTGCCAAGAAGAGCTGGAAGGTGGTGGTAAGGAGACTACAGGCAATCTGTCCTCTTCCTGCCCTTGGTCAGCCCAAGGGAGAAGGAAGCTGAGATAGAAGAAAATCTCATATTTTCCAGGTTTTCTGAGTGACTTTGTTTGCAGCTTGAAATATGCTTTGCATTATTTGGAATGCTCTGAGGGAGGCCAGATTAGCCACTGCACTGTAATGTGAGGCCTGGTAGCCCCAAGGCACTTGCGGAAGTTGCGCTGTTTTTGTGTATGAAGTGGCTGCACTAAGTGCTAACCAAGGAGCCTGTGTGGTGTTGGCTCCCATGAGGACAGGCTTCTGCACTGATCATCAGGTAGTTAGCTGTACAATAGCCAGCTTAATCTGTCTATTTTTTGCAATACATTTAATCCTTCCACTGCAAGAAGTGCAGCCCACCCTTTCCCAAGACAGCTGAAGGAATTATAGTACTGCTATGTCTTGTGGTTCAGGGCATGCAAAAATCATGTGTGTGAGGTCTGGATGAGCAGTACTGTGTTACCACAGCAGCCCTTCTTCCAACAGCAGCCTGCCTGTGCCTACCTCATCGTTTCTGCTTAAGGACTTGCTCCAATGTTTTGTAATTGTCCAGATGAGTTGATTCTTTTGCTAATCTCTTAATTATTCCTTGCTATTCCATGTGTGATTTTCACTAAGCACATCTTGGAACCTCATCTCTTAATGAGTGAGGCACCTTGAGTTCCTGGTAGCATGGGGACTGAGGACCTGGCTTTGCTTTAGCTGTTTTGAATTGGTGCAGGATCATACATAATAAGGAAAAAAAAGCTACTTTGCTTCCAGTCATGGAATGGCATTTCATGGAGCCAACTCATGAGTCTGCACTATAGTGCAGCTACTCGAGGCACAATACCAGAGCTGGTGGAGGAAACTTGAATAGCACATGTAGAATTGAGATTGCCTGTCCTAGAGATTTGCCTTCTAATGGTATTGGCTATTAAATTATCATACTATAGTTAAACAATTATAGTGCTTGAGAAAATTGCCATCATACCAGGTAAGTAAAATTATTAACCTGTAGCAAATACTGAACTGCATCCACATGCAAATTTTCTCCACCTTTTACCAACAGTGTAAAATAGATTAATTTCACAGGATTATAACAGTAGCCAAGAGATTCAAAATTGTAAGTTCATGGACAAAAAGAGAAGAAAGCAGTTGAACTGTAAGGAAACAAAGGTGCTCTCCATCTGTTGCCTGTCTGTGTGAAAACTGTTTACAAAATGTTTACAAAATGTTCCTTGACGTATGTTCAGTACATTAGTGGATACTGCTGCCCTTGGTTTGGCATAATGGATATTATGAAATTAGAAGTTGTTGAAGTAGAAGAAAGTTTTCTTTTTAGCTTCATTCAAAATCATTGAGAAGAATCGTCACTGAAAGCAAAAGCAGGTCCATATTTGAATTTATAAATTTTGAATGGCTTTTCAGTAACACCAGTTTGTTGACCAGGTTGAAGGAGCTTGTTCAACAGATGTGGATATTTCCAGTGCTTCCTCTATGACAAATATGCCTGTGTAGAAAAAGAATGAGAAGTTCAGTCATACAAAATATTTTGATCTAATCTTTTTTTCTCTTAACAATTTTCTGCAAGTACTGAATTGTAAGCTCAAGAGCCTAAATGAATGAAGCCAGTTGCTTATTTTTTGACATTGCTCTCAATTTGATGCATAAACTCTCACGTTCCTAGGTAATGGCTAGCTGAAAATCTCTCTCATAGATAAACAAATAGGCAGGTTTGATGTCTTCCCTTATTTCTTTTGTAATTTTCTCAAATTATTCCTTACTCCTTCCTAGAAATGCTAGTAAAGAAAGATGAATTTAAAAGAAATATTTGGAAATTATATACAGTGTCAGAAATTATCTGAAGGGACTGTTACCTCATTAGATTGAATGTAAATATATCTTTTGAATAATACACTATACATATGAGTTCCAGTAGGTTATAAATACAAACGAAGGCAAATAGACTAGCTGCTTAAATATAAGACTATGGAAGTCTCATGCCATTGCCTGAAGATGAACCTGTGCAGGGTAGTTAGGGAATAATTAAGGAAAATGATATTCCGCAGTACATTCTCTGGGATGCCTGTTTTCTGTAACTGTCTGCTAATGAACCCCAAGGGAACTTCAAGGGAGAAGAGAAACAATTTATTCTCAGCAATTCTTACTACTTTCATAGTAATATAGTAATATACCATGTAATTAGCAAACTTTTTGTTCTGGAGTTTCATAAAATTTAGAATGGAAATCTCTCTTTTAAAGCACCTTTTGAAAATAATTTATTATGAAATATTGAAAAAAGTGTTTTTTTCTGTAAAGAAAAATGTAGAAGACTTACTTTTGGAGATGGATTTACTGCATTAGTTTTATGACAGATGTTAAAATATATTTTTTGATGCAGAAAAGCAATTAAGTGACATGGAAACTCAAATCTAAGGTAGCATAATCAAATGAAATCATTGTGATGGACCTGGAAAAACCTTATAATAACTGTTATGATGAAAATCATATTTTTGGAGCCTTGCAATTCATAAAATTATTTTTAAGTTGAAAACCACCTTCAAGGGTATCAGGATTATGATAAAATAGTAAATGAAGACATGGTATATTTTGTCTGAGATAGTTATCAAAAAATGTCAAGATAAGTGACACCCAGGTGAATTCTATGCAGAATTTTTCAATAAAAGTTTCTGTATGAAGTGATAACAACTGAAATTATTAACATATCTCGTCTTGATGTTTGATTTTGTATTTTTCTCATCTTTAGCTGAAGGCAAGATCAATGTGCTCCTGTGCTTGCAGGCTGCCCAATAGCTTACTGCTACTTCCCCTCACATGAACCATGTTCATTAGTTATTTTTACTTTATAGCTTGCACTGTTTCAGACTTAACAATGTCATATTAGAGAGAGACTGTGAACATGATTTTCTTTCAAAATCAGTTATTTTATAAATCTATTTATCTGATATCTGACCTTTAATTGACCTAGTATGACATATATTAAGTGCTGTTTATGATCCTATAGCAATGCTCAATTTTGCCCTCAAAGCAATGATTAACTGCAACTGTTATATGTGAAGGATACAGTCACTTTCTGATTCTAGAATGACTTTCGGCGGGGGCTTCACAGATATACTTTACAAGGGATGTTTCTGTTCTCTCTGTTTAATCTTGGGTGAGACCAAGAGCTACAGCAGATAGCTGTTTTTTTGCTTGGAGACATGAACTTTATAGATTCTGATACTCCTGTTAGTAAAAAAATAAAATCTATGGCTGGAACCAAGAACATGGATTCTGGATGCAGCTTGATCCTTCTTTCATAGGATCCATTGCCATGTTGCTTTGATTCTTCTTTTCATTTGTTATGGGATGACAAGGCTAATGTGGGTATATTGAAAAGTTTTTTTCAGGTGCTGAAAAGAGAAGCTTCTCCATCTCAGGTGCAGGGTGTTCCTTATCTTCAAGGGGAAAGAACAGTAGGTTCATCCTGCCTCTCCAAAATGTTTTTATCCCTGTCATCATTTAAACACCTCTGATATTCTGCAGCCAGCCTTCCTCCTTTAGCTAAAACCTGGAGCTGTCTATATCTTCTAGGCACTTCTGTTTGTTAGGTTGCGTTGCAGAATCTGAAAAAGCCCTGATTCAGCCCTCACTCTTTGCATCAAAGTCCATAGGGCCCCAGGATCCCAAAAGAAGGTTCTTGAGTTAGAAGTAAACATTAACTTGAGGAGATGGTGCTGTGCAGGGGCAGGTGTGTAGCTCAGGTGTGTGGCTGCATGGTCAGGATTAGGTGCTTAAGCTGCACTCCTTTCTCAGCATCTCTTTGATATTTCGTATTGGTCTGATGCGAGATGAACGGCTTGAGAGCTGATCCTTCTAAGTTCCCAGCTTCTCTCCTGATCTGTAAGGGATACTGAGTGGTTAGCTTAAGACTCCTGAGTTTTATTTGATGATAAGCCCCCAGGCAGTTATAAAATCTGAAAACTGTTTCAAAACACATTAATTTATCATGCATAGGCTGTATCAAGGCAGTACAATGGGAATTAAACTAAGGTATTAAGGACTTGCTTCCTGTTATTGTCGTTTTTGTGTAGATACCTGACATTGTTTCAGAATTCTAAGGTCAATAACAAGAATGGGAAATGATCTATGAATGTCTAAGCAGAAGTACTCAGTCTGCACAGGTTTCAGAGATGTAGACATTGCATCCAGGTAATTATCTGTATATATATGTTTTGATGTATGAAAAGATTTGCTTTAATAGATTTCCAGTGACTCTCTGCTATTAGACACCTTATAAAGATTCTGCTACCAATCTCCTCTGAAAAATCTTCTTCTGTTCAAGTCATTTGCAACTGAAAACACTATAAAATGACTTGACCTAAAGAGGGGAGGAGATTAGAAGTACTGCAGTAAGCAGGTAGCATGGGTATCATGAGAGAGACTAAAATAGCTCTTTCTTTTCTCCTCTTCCCTTAACAAAATTCTTTAAAAAATATTTCCTCTAATCAGAGATTGCGTGTAAAAATATGCACCTCATAAATTATATAGTAACTATATTTGTAAAAGCAGTGTCACGCAGAATTAGACGGAAGTTGTAAAATACACTCACGTTCTTTGCACCTTGATGTTTATTATTATCCTTATAATTATACATTTAAAGACTCAGTATTTCCTGGACTTACTAAATGTGCTTTGACATAATTACAGTACTTATGCACTTCCAATTTTAACTCAGGATTTAATATTTTGTAATCTTCTGTACAAATTGAGAATTTTATGGATATTTCCATTAATATCCAGAAATTGTCAAAGGTAGAAATTCTCAAAGTTTTTGATAGTGTCATTTTATACTCTCTTCATGCTATTTTCATATTGATATATAGATTTTAAATATTAGACTTTGTCTGTTGTTGGTATTTTTCAGGATACTCTACCATTTAAACGAGTTATAACTGCTTGATTTTGTCTTGCCTTCTGCCAACATGGACTTCCCAAGCTTTGATTTTTATTTCTTGTAGAGACACACCACTGAAATTTCTGTAAGCAAAACAAATATTTATCTTCTGAAAACAAAAATCATCTCGAATCTCATGAAACATTCAGATGATGAACACCATATACATACCTAAACATAACTGCAAACTACCATACATAAATATAGCTGTAGAGTCTTTTATTCTGAAATGATTTACATAATTACAAACAAATCTTTGATTATAGTTATTCAAGTGGCTGTCCAGTCAGATTTTGAAAACCCCCAAGTGTTTCATACCTGCTTACCTCTTTCTGTTAATGAAAAACTGGAGGAGAGTTACTGAGGAGATAGAGAATCTTGATAACTGGTAGGGTTTAGAGCAAATAGTAGAAGCATCAGCAAAGGATGAGTGTAGTCATCTCTCTGCCTACTAGCAAATGGAATGGGACCTCTTGAAATTCCCTTTAGCCCTTGGTTTTATGAAATGCAGCAAGATATTTTCATCTTCATCAGCAGGTATTGCAAGGTATATACATTTTAGTCATAAACATTGGGTTTAATAAAGGTCATCATAGTAGGTATCTAAACTGAGTCATTTCTAAAAGAGTTGAGTAATGGAAGGCCAGGTATGATAGCGAAGTATAGTCACGGGAAAATCAGAAGTGTAAAAGAAATTCTTTTAGCAAATTCTGAAACAATATGAGGTACTACAAGAGAGTTTGCTTTATGGCTTGTTTTTTTTTTTTTCCTCCTATATTAAATGCTTCCTTTTTTTTTTTTTTTTTTGAGAAATCCATATTTTAATTATAAATCTTTTTGACTAATATTGTTTATTGTTAATGTTTCCTAAAGGCATGATACCATAAAAAAAAAATCAAGCAATATGGGCAAAACTGTCTGACTTCATTCTGGTAGGGACTATCAGTGAAATATGGTGCCAGAGTGTAATAAAATCCTTTTTCAATTCTAAGACTAAAAGACTCTCTGTCTCTTACTCTGTTCTATTTATATGAAAAAAAAGATCTGGAGTGCAAATGATTGATTTTGTGTAAGAATTGCACAGTATGGTCCAAGAAGGTTTATGGGGAGGTTTTGGAAAACAAAAGTGGAAATATGGCCCTCAGACCCCCTTGTCTTTCAAAGGATCTGCAATTAACAGTCACGTGACAGCAAATAAATATTTCAATGTTTCGGATTTATTTAATTTGGTAGATTCCAAAATACTCTGATGCACTACTGCTACATCTGGCCTTGAAATTAAGCAGGTTTGACCCTACCTCTTCTAGGAGGTGTAGGATGCTTGTGGGTTCTGCAAATACTGCATCTACCTGACCCCAGCAGCCCTTGCTGTGTCAGGGGGCTCAGGCTCACTGTGCCAGCTTGTTCTGGCTCCCCACTCTCTTCTTCTAAGTCCATTCCTGAAGTTCATACATTCCTGAAGGAGAAGGCCTCAATTGTACATTTCAACTCATTCTTATTTCTTTTACTATTTTCTTCTTTATTTAATGAGTGATCTTTCATGTGTCGTTTGCATGAAGGCAGGATCTCTCTCACTGTACACCTTTGCAATTTCAGAACCTCCAGTTTTGTGAATGATATTATCATTATAATACTCAGATCTGCTTGATTTTTTCCTGAGTTTCCACAGAACCTTGCAAGAGGTTCTTCAGTTTCCTTATATGGCCCAAAATAACTTTTTCAAGGCTCATTGC
The DNA here is from genome assembly GCA_032275445.1 of Crypturellus soui. NCBI lineage: Eukaryota > Metazoa > Chordata > Aves > Tinamiformes > Tinamidae > Crypturellus > Crypturellus soui. Next base: position 294,154 of record JAUBNY010000372.1, on the reverse strand, counting down.
AGATTCTCTTTTTATTTTTGCTGTAAGAAGAAAAATATAGAGGTAATTTGTGAGAAGAATTTACTTTATTCTGTATAAAAATGAATGTTTAATAAATCAGGATTAGAATCCATAGTAGGTTAAAACTATTAACAGAATTGTACTTATTAGCCTATGTTTTTTAGCCTAAATGCTTGTGGCAATTAAAACCACATTCCAGATTCATGTTGCTATGTGTTATCAAACAGAAAATGTAAGATGCTGATTTACACAAAATAGCTATTGAAGGTTGTACAGATTCCTGAACTGCAGAAGTCTACCTGTGGGCTCTGGGGAGACAGTGGTCCAGCTCACACATCATCTTATGTTCTCTTTGATATGAGTAGGTGTTCCCTACAGAAGCAGGTGCATTCTGCCAATTAGTCTTGTCTTTATTTCCCCACAGGATGCTTGCTGTCTTATTAAGACTAATTGGTGGGTTGCTGAAAGCAACTACAGAGCTTCAAAATCCTGAGTGAAGATAGTTAACCTTTTGTTTTCTAGACATTTTACTGAGCTCATCCATCACTGTGACTTAACATATCCTTGTGAGTTCTATATTTCCTACAAAATGTGGTTTTGTACAGAAATCCCTCAAAGTGGCTCTGCTGTCATTTTGATGCTCTGAAGAAATGGAGGGATATTTAATGTTCTCCCTTAAATAATTTTTGGAAGCTTCCAAATAAAACTTTACTTTTGACCATATGTTTTCTGTGCTGAATAGAATCTTAAAGAAGAGAAGTTAAATTAGATTAAATACCTAGTGCGGTGCTATAGACATCACTGCTTTTATTCTCAATAAACTGGGAGCTCTCTTCACTTCAGGAAGAGGAAACTAGTTTTTATATGTCCCTTGAAAGGTGCATACACAAGTGGTATTAGTTTCTTTAAAAGTTTTTACTGCATATGCCTAACATATACGTACTCATGTGAACATTTATTAAAAAAAAAAAAACTCTTTGGTTTCTTTTACGTATTCTCTTTGGTACAATGATAAATCCTGAATAGTACTGTGAAAGTGTAAGAGAGAGTGTAAAAGAGAATGAAATGGAAGGCTTTTTGTTTTTCTTTTTGCCTAGTTGGCAATTAGCTTAAGGAATATGTACAGAAACGTGATTTGTGCTACGCTTGAATCCCATTAAGGTATAGGCAGGATTAAATATCATCTCAGAGCATACTTTGCTTCCCTTTGCTCTTAAGGGAGTCTAGATAGTTATCACAGTACAAGCTGGTTCCCTTCAGATGATTGAATTTAGGAGAAATGAATCTTACTGTGCCTGTCTGTTGTTGCCATTTTTATTTTCTCTAGCTATTTGGGAATTTATTCTTAAATGCATTATGGATTTCATCTAATGATTCTTATTCAGATGTTGGAATATGTTGCTCAGAGGAGTTGTGAAACTTCCACCCATACTGTTGGAGCAGGAAGCTGGACTAGATGACCTCCAGAGGTCCCTTCCAATTTAAATTATTCTATGATGCTATTACTGAATATATTTATAATATATATAAACATAATTCTGTTCGATACTTTAAGTGTTTATTATATAAAGTGTTGAATACAGAAGTAGCTATAATTTGTGATGACTACAGGACTTAGACTGAAAGAGTGGATTAGGTTCCCAATGGCATGCAGTAATGAAAGGGTTTTTTTTATGTTTACTTGATTTTGTTTCATTAATCTAAAAACAAGCAAAGAGGTTATTGCTGTTGCTCTCGTGTCATTGGAAAGAGGTGGGTGTGCCCTGTTTTGAGCTCAGGCTCCTCATACTGTGCTCCAATTTGATAACAGATGTGCATCCACCCAGGAAATTACCATTTTCAATAAGAAGCAGAGCAGCAAATGGATTTTCATGCATGGAAAAATAATGTAATAAACGAAGCAAGGCCCCAGCTTGATAAATTATACGGTCGTAGTAGAGAAAAAATACAATTTGTTTAAATATCTGAACCTTCAACAGAGCTATAAAACAGTAACACTTCCTACTTTCAGTAATAAAATAACAAGCAGGGGCTCACCAGGTAAATATATTTAAAAGTCCAAAGTGCCACATGTTTTTTTATGAAATACTCTATGGACAACTTTATCCTTTAGTTACAAGTGGTGAAGACAAGCAATCTTAGGTGCTCTTCTTTACTCATTTATTTTTATAGTATAGCACTCTTCATCAAGAGAGCTGAAGAGGTAGGAAGACAGCAAGTCACTTTCAACCCTTCATAATTTTTTCTATGTCTTAATGCCTTACTGAAATCGATGAAATACTCCTCACTGAAGTCCAAAGATGTCGTGCTGAACTTGAGGACTGAAAAGAACAAGAACAAGAAGAGACACCTGATTAGAGAAGAATTGTGAGTTAAAATCTTAAAAATATTTTTTGAAAAATATGCCAGAATATGAACAGATAAGGGCAGGGACAGCTGAACTAATCAAATAATACAAGAATGATCATAATTTTCCTCTACTAAGCTGATTTCTCATCTGCTTGTACTCTCATAACATTTGCTATACCTTTGTTAGAGCAGTTTCTTGCTCGGTCTTTGGTCCCTTGCTCAATTCAGTTGGAAAAAAATGATTCTATGTAGTCCCATCTTAATTATTTTTTTTGAGTCGCCACTTATCCCATATAGATCTTGTTTCCTTACTTATGTGTTTTAAGAATCTACAACCCTTTACCTGTCTCAGTTCTACTATCATCGTTCTTCCCAAAACCTTCTTTTCATGCATTCTAAGGCGATGTCATTTCCCATATCCATCCCAAAATTCACGTGGATTTCTGTTCTTAGATATGGCTCTCCTTTCCTGACTCTCTTATCTGCCCCTTTGAAAGCCACCCCGGTGTTCACAAAGAAATTGAATTTTATGTGATGCTCTGAAACAAAATGCCTTGAAATCTGTTTTAACGCCTCCTCCTCCATGAATTATGACTGTCTCCTTTCCCATTGCTCAGATTCTCTTGCTTATTTAAGTTCTGTCATTACATCCAACATGTACAGGATCCTATACTTCTCTGTACCACATCGCTAAGCATATCTAAGTTACTGTATTGGTAGATGCTCACAGTCATATTAACTTGGAGAATTACATGTTTCATGGCTGTTGTCCTGGCCTAATATTAAAACACTTCTGTTCATTTTTTTTTTATGCAAGGAGATTTTGGCAAGGAAACTTGGGCAGTTATTTTCATATCAAATAATGTACAAATATTTTGAATTGCTTTCAGTGTATTACCTACACCCTCTGAAACTACTGCTAGGCACTGACACAATTAAGATCCTTTTCTATCTTAGTCATAGGACTGCTTCTGCTTGTAAGACTAATAAGAGGGTTTTAAAAATTTAGATTTGAGGCAAATAGGTTTAAGTCAGATGTGACTAGGGTTTTCTGAAAATGAAACTTAATGTAGATTCACATGGGAGAGTTTTAGATTGTTCACTAACTATTTTCAATATCATTCTAATACTGCAGCTTGTGTCAACTGTTCCAGCTCCAAGTTTGTCTCAATATGTTTCATTCTATTTAATGTTCTATCCATTGCATTGTATTAAGATCTAGTATCAAATAGGTGTCTCTGGGTGAGGTTTGCTAATACATCCTGTGTACAGCAACAGATGAAATTTGGGCAGTGCTGGGTGAGATGTCTGAAGCATTTCTCATCAGAAGGAAAATGGGTTTCTTGTACATTACTTCTGTTCTAACCACACAGTTTATTCTAGGCTCAAGTGTTTCCTAATTCCCCTCAACCTATTCCCAGCACACCATTCAATTTACAGCAACTATTATTGTGAGTTAGATCGCAATCGTTATTTATTATTGATATAGTATCACAAACATGTTAGGTGCTTCTTAGTCAGTAAAGCAAGGCCTCTGCCTCCAGGATTTCATAGTCTGTTGGGCAGACCATGTTTGGCATTTTGCAGAGAAATACAGGAAAAGCGTTGAAGAATTTCAGTTTGTGTTTTTGAACAGTCAAGTTACAAAGTTGTTGGTGCTGGGTGAGCAAGAGCTGGGCTTTGCAGCTGACTGCAGAGGGTTTGCTTGGGAAATGCTATGACATGCTCACCAAAAGTGAAATGGCAGAAGCAGACCTTTCCTCTAGTCACTGAACTCACCAACACTGTGGTTCTCAGCATAAGCAAGGGGCAGTACTTTAAGAAAAACCTGCTAAGCTGCGCAAAGGTAACAGAAAATGATTCTTCCTAAAATTGTGTTGCTGTTTCTACATCATGTCACCCATAGGCATCCTGAATTAGCAGAGCATCCACCATGCTGAGTGTATCTGCTAGAAGCTGCCACATCTACTCTGATCACTCTGGTGCCTTTCCAGCTGCTTAAAAGCAGGTATTAAAGCCAAAATGCATTCCAACTATCTATCACAAAGCTTAATCACACTTTAGGAGAGCTGTCCACAGGATACCACTAGATACACTGGGCGCACTATTAATTAATTAATTGCAAGCCAGAGTGCACATTTTCTGAATGCAGCCTTGAATTGATTTGCCAAAGTAATAGTTGTAATGGAAGTCAGAAGTTTGGACATTGCTTTAAAAACTTGATCTCTATTTACATTAACTTAATTTGAATGAAAATTTTAATGATCTAATGGGTATCATATACTCCATAAATAAAAGAGAAGTAAAACATTATTTGTCTCCAAAAATCTCTCGGCAATTGGCAGGATTTAGAACTATCCTTGGCTAGTAGAAGAGAAAAAAGTAATAAACTGCAGTGGTAAAAATGATCAAAACTAATGACTAAGAAAAACAAGTTAAATTAAGCTCGCCAACAGCATGTATACACAGCACGCCCATAGCTTTTCCAAAATAGGTACAGAGAAAAAAACCTTTAAAACAGATAACCTAAAAGTTATTAATTACAAGAGATCTCTTCATAGATATTGAAGAATAAAAGCTTAGCCATCCTAAACAAATTATTCATTAAACTTAACCACAGGAAAAAGACAGAGAATAATAAAAGAAGTGCCAGCATGAAATATAAATGCATGGTGCAGCACAACAGGAGTAAATGAATGAATTGTTGGAGGAGAGCAATCTGTGAACAATAAAGATGCTGGAAAATTAAAAAATATGTTACCAGCATTTAACTTGAAAAAGTAAGGATGCTAACCATTACACTAGTTAGTTTAAATACAGCAGATCTCTGCTGAAATCCTTATAAGAATCTCTGCTTTGTATCCTGCCTCGTAAAGGTGAGAGAAGAAAAAAAAATTCAAGATCAGTGTCTCCAAAATATCTTTTTAGTATTATCTCATTTCTGTTAATGGAAAGTATCCAATTTGGGAGATTAAAATTAAGCTTCTAGATTTCAGATTTTTCATGAACTTTCTCCATCTTCCTTTCAAACTTTGTATCAATCTATTCCCTTTGTATAATTTTTGTATGAGTGCATTCTTTCAGTTTTCATAGTTTTCATTTTTTCTTTTCACTTGGCTCTTTTTCAAGTTCTTCTAGTTCAGTCACTGGTAATTTCTTGTTTTATTTTTAAAGTCTCAACATAAAACTTTTTTTTTAATCTAATCCTTTAATGTATATTATGATTATTTTTCACCCCACAATGAATATAGTGCTATGACATTTTAAGAATATTCTGTTCTGTATTTTATACAGTCTTATTATCTAAGTAACTGAATGTTGTTATTCTTCAAAATTGCTATTATGTCTTACATAGGCTCTTTCATTATCACTTGTTTCCTACATTCTCCAAAGTGAAGCTGTTGTTTTTCAGTTTAGCTTCTTTTTGTTTGAAGAAACAGGTATTGTCCTCTGGCACAAGCTTAAGTAAGTGTATGTTGCCTCTGAAATGTTAAGTAGTGGAATTTGTGGTGGGTTCAAGTGTTGATGGAGTTGATTTCATAGAGCTGAACCAGCTTCTAATTTGCCCTTCCCTGAGCCAGCTCTGTTCCTGCATCAACCATGATGAAGACTTTAGGGACCGAGGATAGGACCAGGACAACTGCCAAGGGCACTGTGTCTTAAGTAAAGTTTTATTGGCACAAGGGCACATTGCTGGCCCTTGTTCAACTTGTCCACCAAGACCTCTAGATCCTTCTCTACAGAGCTGCTTTCCAGGAGGTCATCCCCCGACCTGTCTTGTGCATGGGGTTATTCCCTCCTAGGTGCAGGACCCTGCACTTGCCTTTGCTGAACTTGATCAGGTTCCTCTCCGCCCCTCTCTCCAGCCTGTCCAGGCTGATGGGCAGCACAGCCCTCTGGAGTATCAGCCTCTCCTCCCAGCTTTGTGTCATCTGCAAACTTGCTGAGGGTCCTTTCAGACTCATGACTGTAATAGTCAACAAGAATAGCTGGAACAGGTAATAAGCCTGTGCCTGTCCTACTTTTAAGCCTATTTAGAAGCTTGTGTCTGTACTATTTTCAATTTCCTTCATCTGTCTTAAAGCAAATGAGTCTAAGCCAGATAACTTTGGTACATTTCTGCTTATTTTATTGCTTTGTAATGCAAACACAATGATATCCACAAAAGTGACAAAAACACTGAAGAACCTTTTTTCTTACTCGTGTAAATTTACTGTATAATTCATGTTCATCCTGAAACCAAACCTTGCCTTTCAACTGAAGGGAAGCCACTGGGTAATTTGTTTTTTCTGTAGCACTTTCAGGAGAGGTAGCTGTGCAAATAAAACAGTAATTTCAGGAAAGCTTTTTGATGTGAACTGTTAAAATAGGCCTTTTCTAGTCCTGTGTTACAAAGACACTCCGTGCTTTCCTGCCTTTTTTCACTGATACTTCAGAAAGACTCCTGTCTATACCTATCTTAAAAAAGATCAGCAGCTGTGTTACTATGGTAATTGAACATTGCTTTTGCCTAAAAGACAATCATTTTAAGTGCTCTAAAATCATTGGATTTTATTGGAGAGGCTCTAAAATGTGCAGAAAAGAGCTAGAGAGGTGAAATATACTGGCTTGATGCATTGCCGTCTGTTCTTCCTTTGGTTTATTCCAGGAAGAGAAAAATGCAATAGAAAGGAAATTTGAACCACTGAAGATATGTTTTCCGCTTTAACATTTTTCTTGCTATCTCGCTGGCCACAGCACTCACTTTTGTGCCCAAAACAGGAGGCCTCTCCATTGCTTTCCCACATGCACCTCCTTGGGGTGATGAACTTTGTCATCAGCTGGGGTAAATGGGGAGCCAGAGCAATTGGACTTGAGCCAGATTTTGGAGAGCTCTTTAAAATTACTGTTTCATGCAAAAACAAAACAAAACAAAACAAAAACTTAATTTTCTTTTATCTGTTGACTCATCCTTTTTGTTGATGCTCAAGATTCAAACCCCAGTGCTGTGCTTACCTTGGCAGCTAGCCTATGTTGCGCTCGGTTTGCTAGGTGACACCTGGCAATGACTCTAATTAAAACATCTGCTTGAAGTTTCACATGTGCAATGCACTTTCATTTGGAAGTGCTGGGCTGCTTTTTAACATATTTCATTTCAAATGGCAGCAATAAATTATAAATTACGGTGTGCTTGAGTGTTGTCACTTCAGTTGGTGATCTTTCTGTCCACAAATCTGCATTAGCTTGATCCTTACCTGCCTTAGCTCTGAGAAGATATGCTAGTTTTACCTACTTCATTTTACATATAATCAACTTCTACTACCATTAATCTATTTTAGGGACCTTAATTTTCCTCACGAGAGTGAGCTTTGTGTAAAGTCCCAGCACTAAAGGGCTTCAGTGTAGGCCATCTGATTTGAACCTACCCTGTCTGTATTGAACTTTTTCTAGCATTAAAAGTGTGAGTGAAAGCATTTTACACTGAAGAGCCTGTTGCTACGCTAACTGGTGAAGCACTCTGTTAGGGATTTCCACTTTAAACCACAGAACTGTAGGTGAGCTTTTGTGCTTGCTTAAATGTATGCTGAATTTTGTAAAAGATATTGTCGATTAATACCAGTCAGCTTTCAGTTTGGGAGGCTGAATCTGCATACGTTTCTCATGGTCTTCCTTTCCACACCGCATCTCCTTTTCTGTTTCTATAAGCAGGGAATATAGTAGAATCTTTTTCTCTACTGCATCTGAACTCCTCTGTGTGCTACACAGATGCCTTCTAGCAGCATTTTGCCCAGTCAATACTTTGTATAAAGATTGATGGAAATGCACATGGGAGAGCAGTTCCATTTTTGTGCTGTATTTAGAAATACGTTCATGTCAATCTGCTCCACCTGAGCCCAGGCACAGTGCAACAAGGAGGGGTAGAGGGTCAAAAAATTAAGTTAAAAAGAACCACAAAATAAAGGACACCTAACTTTAAATGTGGAAATAGCAATGGCCTGGAAATCAGTCACTGAAAGCGGGTGAATTCTTTCTTTTTAGTGCCTATAGAAAATGTCTTTTCTGTACGGGTGAGTGCTACTAAGACATCTGCTAGGCTGAGAATGATTCAATACAGAGATGGACTCCTGAGATGGAATAAGAAGGAAAGAATTAACTTTCTGAGAGGAGAGTCAGTGAAAACTGGTTATTGAAATCATGAGTAACCTCATGGATGAGGAAACCTTATTGAAGAGATCTAATTGAAAGATAGGTTTCTTTCTGGTTCTCTCTGAATTTGCCTCTTGGAAATTTAAATTGTACTTAAAAGTATGTTTTTAATCCATAAAAAATCATTTTTGGATTTTTTTTTAGAGTACTATAACAACTTAATGGTTATCTTAAGTACCAGCTTTAAATAGCTGTACTTCTACTGGCCATGTGTTGAGATTATACCAAAATTGTTTCTTAGAAAAGAGGGAATGATTTTATCTGACATTCTAACTGAACTTTGACTGAATAATTCTGACAGACTTCACTGATTTTATTATATATATATATATATACATATACATATGTATTTGCAGGTTAACTGTATAGTAAGTAAGAGGGAGAGGTAAAATTCAAAAGCTCCACCCAACAGTTATCCTACTTTGTCTCTTGTTCAAGTGAAAATAAAAGACTTTTTTTTTTATTCTTCTTCTCTCACAAAACTGAGGAAGTGATCAACTAAAAGAGAGTGTGAACAGTTTACCTAAATTCAGGGAGAAAATTTTATTGTGGAATCCAAGTTACATGGATGTTTGAATCCAAATATAGCCATATCTTTCTATTTGTAGCTATATAGTTTCACAAATTCCCTTGCCACCTACTCTATGAATGACAAATACTTGCATGATCTTTCCGAAGGAGCTCATCATGTTACCTTTCTAAGCTTTGGAAAAAAATACTGTATATCTGAATTCAAGCATACAAACTGTTTTTAATGAAAGATACATAGTTACAGAGTGGATTTTCTGTCTCTAACCATTGAGCAGTTGGCAATCTTGATTACTGTACCATAGCTTAATGTATTTCTTAAGGGCAAAAATGACCTCTCTTCTGCATTCTTGAGCAAATTGCCATTTTAATTACCTCTTTCAGCCCTCCAACTTCTCTAGCTTAATCTCTGTCCGTGTTTTTAATCAACCATCTGTCACCAGTGGTTCTTTCCCAAGTAATGTACCTATAAACTTTATTACAACTTAAAAGGACACAGAACCAAAAACTACCTGAAGTAAATTCGTGAAATAGCAGTAATGTAAATATATATCTATTTATATCTAGTTCTGTAGAATTTATGTAGAATGCTTAAATAGGTTAATTTTGTAGAAATAAGTGTTGTTTTTTCAGGATGAAATTAAGGTACTGAGTTTCTTCAAAACGGGTATTCATTATTGTCTTTTTTTCTCCACCTCCTTTTTAAATACCAGGAAAGACATAAAAGCAGTAAATAATCCATTTACAGTGAAAGGGACATTGTATCATCAGAAAGTGATCCTTTAGATTCCAGTATTTAGAAGATCTTAGCAGAAGATCCAGAAAGTTTATTGATATTAGTGCACTCAAAACAGTGAAAGTTATTTTTTTTTTCCAAACCTGCTAGGAGTGGCACCCAGCATTTCACATTTTGTAGTTTAATGCAGGGGAAGCTAGTATCTCACATATCACTGCTATAAATTCTGGAAAGTATTGATTCTTCACTACAAAAGCAATCACTAAATCCAATTATGTTCTAATTACAACACAACTTCTAGTGCTTCCAGTCCCTATAGCTTCCTAAAACCCTCAAGCATACCTTAAAATATAATATATATAATATAACACAAGAATGATATGATATACAAATCCATGTTCCATGGAACATGGTCTGATATGACCATCACAACTGTATGGATAAAACTATATGTTCAGATTTTAGAAGTTTTCTGTCAATAGACAAATCAAGGAGAACAAGCACGCGTGAGTCTTTATTAATTATCTGATGTTTGCTTTTATTTTATTGTTTTACTTTATTTCAGATATGTCCTTTGAATCTTCTTAAAATTTATAAAACAACTCTAGCTTAAATATTGATCTCTTTCTACTGTCCAAAAACTCAACTGCTGTTTTGATGCATAATCTCACTTTTCTGATCAAATAAATACAGATTACTGGTATTAAAGAACTTCTTAGAAAATCTAACCATGATGCAGATGATATATGCATACATGTAAACCTAGACCTTCCTACTACTAAACTGCACCAACTTTTCTATTGAAAGAAAGGAAGGACTAAATAAAGCTCAGCAATTTTTGGTCTATGTGAAGTCATAGAATAACAACAATTTAAGCAGCAGTATCTTAAGGTGAATTGATTGGTTTTGATAGTACAGGATTCAATTACTTTAGTATATATAGTTATGATCTTTATGTAATTAATATTTGTTGCACGAATTATACCATGCTTTCTTTTGATTTAGGATTAAAGGCAAGTTCACCAGTTTAAAATCTCTGGGTCTGAGGTGACTGAGGCTGATCGATGTAATTCATTAGTGATGACTACCTCATAGAAAAGAGCCTGGAAATGTTCCTGGAACCACCAGATAATGACAAGTGTCTGAGAAAAAGCCAACTGCAGAATCAGTAAATTCTATGTGAGCCGAGGAACTACAGAATAGCTTAGAGCAGAGCGTTGTACATCTGCCAAGTGATGAGTGATAGGAGAGCAGGCTTAACTAATTAGTCAAGCCTCCATCCTTTCCATCTGGAGATTTAACTCTGCTGTGCATGCACAGGCTGAACCTTAACAAGCAGGAATTGAACTAGCGTGCCCGCCACTCTGGAGCAGCATTTCTGTGAGGAAAGCCAAAACAGTTTCCTTTTGGCTAGACAAAGAGTAACAATGCAGTGCTTGAGTCAACTGACTCAGAGTTGTTTTTGTCTGCTCTACATAGGCTGAATTAAGAGACAAATGAGGAAATGCAATTTAGAAGCCTTAGCTTTCATAGCAATGAATATGCACTTTCATTGTAACATATATATGCCTTTGAGTTGTTTTTTAAAAGAAAACTAGATTCTAGAGCAATAAGAGGTTCCAAGTGTATCCACCAATGATACTTCTACGGTTCATATCCTAAATTGTGACCTTAGGTTGTCCTTACCCAACGATATAAGGCTAGGCTAGCTAGTCTATAGATACTCGGTTTACAATGGTGTTTGCTAGTAACTGAGGTTTGTTTTTTTGCATATGTAAAGAACACGTCCATTTTGAGAGTTAAACATCTACCTCATGCCTAACCTATCTTGGAATTGAAAACTAAATATTGGGTCAAATAGATCATGTTCCCACAAAACATAACTAGGGGAGGCTGAGTATCTTATTTCTTAACAAGATCTTTAGGTGAACAGTAGAAGTTTGCACGAAATAGACTCAGACCTGTATCTCTCATCTTCAGGAAGATACCTGTTGAAATATGGTGAAATATTCTTCATGCCAAGAAGAAAGAGTAAGACAAAGCTCTGGAAATATTTGCCTGATAAAATGGAAATTTAGACCTATAAAATATTTCTCTAATTTCTGTGGTTTTTTTTTTTTTGTAATTAACATTACCTAGCTGTTAGTTAACATATGAAAAGCAACTAATAGAAGAAGGTTTGGTGATGAAGAATCATCCATCTTTAAAAATGTGTCAATTTGTTAATAAAAGTCTCAAGCCCTGCTTAGACTAATCCCAAGCCTACTAATTAGAGCACTCCCTATTGAGGAAACATGTTTGAAGCTAGAAAGTGGGAAGAGGATTATGATAATTTTTGAATGATGAATGAAGAAGAAGAAGAAGAAGAAGATGAAGACAATGAAGAAGAATCTGAATTATATTTTTAATATTATATAATTGGGTAGTACTGCAGGTTTTATTTCTCTTTCTCTTTTGGTCCATCCACTTGCTTCTGCTAATCACTTGATTCTTGGCATCATGATTATTGTAAATGTGGATTCCCCTCTGGATTTAGCTGTCTTCATTTTACTTTCTTTAAATGCAGAAGTCAGAACTTTCCCACTGCAGTAGAATTCTGCTCATGTTAAAAAAAAAGAAAAAAGAAAAAAATCCCAGTCCTCCTGCACTTTTATTCATCCTACAATAGTTTTTATGTTGGAAAGCAGAATAACATTCTGGAAAGTGAAAGCTGGCTTGAATTCTTTTGGGTAGAGGATTTTTGTTGTTGCAATATGTGTGTATATATATATATATATATATATCCTATATATTCATGGAGATTCATGAATCTCTTCTAGTTATTGATGGTTTTTTTCTTTCAATCCCTTTCTCTTTTTTTTAGTGCAGAAAATGCTGTCTTTTCTTAATCTTTTCAATGGTCTTATATAACTTTGCTCCTCTAACTTTCTACCTGTGTCTTTTTCTCATGTTGCCACTGTACATCATTTGCCAGAGATGTCTGTCTCAGCAGTTCATTGCTTATTACTCTTATAGTCATCACCATACATTCTTCTGTGTCTCTGTGTCTTCTGTATCTGGAACTTTTTCGAAGTTGGTCAAGAAGGTTTCTTATTCAGCACTTTTGCAAAATAACCATGACAGAAATATATTTCTGATCTATTGGTACTCTTCTTTAGGGTATGTAGTTTTTAGAGACAGAAGCTGCTTTAGTATTTGGAAAGTACTTACAAAATTTTAAAATGTGGGATAGCTTCATTCGTTACTGCCAAATAACTCTTGTATACTGTACCATGGAAAGCAGCATTTTATTCATTATATATGTAATTCCTTGCCCGTAAGTAATTAACAGAAATCTCTTAGATAGAAAAAAATAAAGCCTTCAATGAAGGGATTAAAGAAAACATGTAGAACAACACAAATATATTAAACTCAGATTTCAACTGATGCCAGCAAGAGAATGTAGTGTCTGAGTTTCATGCAGGACGTAGGGCTCGTAACTGCATTCTTGCAGAAAGACTAATTGAACATTTAGCTATCTACTTATGGCCTAGGAAGCAATTAAGTTGCTTAAGAAATGATGGGTTCAGTTAGTCAAATTACTGTAATCTTCATTGTCTCTTTGTTATGTCCCTTTCTATTTTTCTTGTCCAGTCCTTTGTAATGTCTTTGGTACAATGTCCGTCTTGGACTATGTGCTTGTGGCAGGGTTTGTCTAATAATGCTTCCATACCAACTGAGCTTTTGTCATCAGAAACATCATGAGCAATAGGAAATCTATGTACTGATGTAATTCAGTCATGTCCGCTAGATCCGTAAATGTTTTGACATATGCAAGATAGACAAAGCTCTCCTCTTGCATGGTTTAGTGTGTATAATTCTGCCTTCTGTGATCTGCTTGGAAGACATGGCAGATCTTTTATATAAATAAGTAACTTTGCAAGTCTTCTGTTACATTGTCAGATCATGAGACCTTGAGTACAATCTAAGATTGGTTCTGCTGACAGCTGTCCATGGCTATCCTGAAAATCTAAAAGGAATGTACCAATAGCAGTAAAGCAAGAAATCATCACACTACATTAAATATCTAGAATGTGTACGAGTTGTCGGCATGAAAATAAACATGTAATGTTTTTTTCCATTTTACATAACTGATTATAAGTTTTACGATGGATTCTAGGATATTAGCTTGTTATTGTTTTATTTATCATTTGATACAAATCTGTCTGCCACGCTGCTGACAAGTAAGAGATCTGGCATATGACTCATTTATTTCTGGAAATATTTCTTCAGCGTACACAGATGGTGTTTATGGAGACAGTGTAGGGGTGACCTATTCAAGAACAGGAGACCTGCAATGTCAAGAACTTATCACAGATAGTGTTCTCTTTACTGAGCAGAAGCAGCGTCCTTTCTAGTCTGCTTCAGAGGTGTTGTATTCATGAAGCTCAGAGACAGAAGCCATTTACTACTCTCTTGTCTGCTCTAACACATAGCTCATTCTTTCTGTGCAGTGCAGACTTCGCCTTTGTCAACATCTCTTGCCTCAGCTGTTGTCACGGCAACGAGTTACATCTTTGCTGAAGTTCAGCTAAAGTGTAATTTGGAAATGGAGTGGCACAACACATGGCGGAATTTTTAACTGGCCCCACTGTCCTTTTTAGTCAAGTTTTGTCTTAACAACAGTTGTGTTCTGCTCTTGCATCTAGGCAACCTGCAGAAATTAATAAGGCATCTCTGAGTGCTTGAAAAAGCAGCCAAGGTCACTGCAGATGTTAGTAAAAGAAAACAGTTATTTTATATGCACAATAGTGCTTTTCCATATTTGTAACGTAATATTCATATATTAATGCATTCTGTGTAGTCAGAAAATAAGAGTTTCTCAGCCTTTTCTCTACATGCATTATTCTGTTTTTTGTTTGTGATGCCATCACACTATTCATTTCTGTCATATGCATATATGTATATATATAATATATATAATGCCAATAAATACGAGATTACAGAAAAAAATGATACAGAGTTTTCCATCTAGGAAAATGCACAGTATTACACTTTTCCATCAAACTTTACAAATTAAAATCTGTTGTTTAATTCATGATTTTTTATGGCTTGTGCATTTCTTAGGGAGTATGCTCTTTGACAGACCATTGTTTAAAAGCAAGAATAAATACTAGATAAATGTCTGTTCTTCTGAAAATAAGTCCCAGGAGAAATCAGAGAACAACAATAATGACACTGGAAGCTTTCGATTCTTTTTTAATTGTTTGAAAGACTATAAAGAGATTCTGCTGTTTCAAGGTTCACTCAGCTTGATTTACAGTTATGAAAATTCAACTATATTGCAATGTATGTTACATGGACTTGAGCAGTGCAAGTATAAATTTTGCACTAAGGAGAAAATTTTAAGGGAAATTGAAGGGAAAATATATGCTTTTGAAGGTTTTGTGGCTTTTGCTAGTGTTCTGTTTCGGGAATAAAGTGTCTGTAAGCTGATGAGATTGCGGGTTCATGCCATTTGACAGCTTTCTCTACCAACTTCATAAACTGTGTGATATGAAGGCTGGGACAGATTAATTCAGGATTTTGCGGGGAAAGAGCAGTAACTGCCCACTGTGACTCATTCAGTATCGTCCAAGTGAAATAACTTTTGCCATTTTAGGAGGAAGTTGCACAACATAGCTTCAAAACAAGGACTGAGTTAATAGATAAGGGGTGTCCAGGCTTCCTTCCCCTGCTGTCTTCTCCTTCTCCTCCCACTTTCAGCAGCAGATTTCCCTGCCTCTCTCATGCTGGCTCTTCTCTGATCGTGTGGCAAATCCATTAGGTTCCTCATTTTCTGTTTCTACTTATTAAGTTTGCTGGCTAGTTTTCTACTGATTTCCAGAAAGATATCTAGAGGCAAGAGCATATATGAGGAGGGCAAAGAGAGATGAACACAATATCTTCCTTTGGTGGCTGTTATTCAGCTATACTGAAATGTCTGATGTCATCTGTGATGAGCCCTGCTACCATACCATATATGCTACTATAAAAAACATGCCTCTGAGTGGTCCTTCTTTGCTGGTAAGAAGGACTTATTGATTTAAATATTCTTCCTGCAGCAAAAGATAAAAATTAACTAATCTTCAAACTCAGGCAGCTGCCTTTTTTTCTGGATCAAATTCTGCAGAGCATCCTGCTATAGACTATGCAGCTATGTCTGTACCTAATAGAGAAAAATCACTGATGACATTTTATTTTTGACCAGCAGCCAAACAGGGAGATGTCCACGATATTATTAATATGCAGATAGAGTTGAATGTGACCCTGAACAAGTTTATTAATAAGCTTGCCTAGGAATCAATGCTAGAGCATGTGTGGAGAAATGAATTCTATGGGGAAAAACAGGCAGGAGGAGGAAGAGAAAAAGGGTATGGCTATACTCTGCTTTGCTCCATTTTCCTAATCAATCCTCACAATTTCAGAGAAAGATCAGTACACATGAGGCTGTGGGAAAAACAAATTCTGTTAACATGTAGGGCATTTGGGTTTAACAGATGAGATGTTAAAAGTGACCTCCTTGTTGGAAAAACTAGAGACCCTATGTCTTCCAGCTATATAATATAGATGTGAGAGCAAAGTTTTGTGTGTGTGTGTGTGTGTGTGTGTG
>JAUBNY010000372.1:262114-277624 GCA_032275445.1 Crypturellus soui | reverse complement strand
TGTGTGTGTGTGTGTGTGTGTGTGTGATTTTCCTTAAGCAAAGATAATCTTATGCTTTTGCCATAAAAGATTTTTGAAGGATTGTACAGTTGCTGGATACAACACAGTGATTAACATTGGAACAGTAATTGTTCCACAGTTATGGTGGCATGCATGTCATTTGCCATTTTGAGTAGTTGTAAGTATTCCATGAGAAATGGATTTGCTAGAAAGAATACTCACTTTTAAATCTATATAGAGAAGGACTTTGATTGTTGTGGTAATATAGTCACAGTCAGAAGTTTGTATTTGCTGATCTGCTAACACAATAGTACATTATAGCTCAAAGCAGAGAGCTGGTTATCTGTGGATTTGCTATAAGGGAATACAAAAAAACCTGTCTATCATAAGATGTGCTTTTCTGCCCATGCATCTGTGAACAGGCAGATCTAACATCTTTCTAGTATCTTTGCCTTCCAATACTATGGCAAGCCCAAGAAAACCCATCAAGAAGCTTGACTCAGTGCCTAGAGAAATCTCCCAGCAGCAGATAAAACTCCCAACAATCCTCAGTGCAGGAACTGCAGATGATGTTCTGATCACATAACATTTAATACCTACCCCCTTTCCGTTCTCCCTCCCATGCTACCCTCTCCCTTCCCCCCCGCAAAAAAAAAGTGAGGCAAAGAAACCAGTCATATTTTCCTTGTCTTCATATATTCCTATGTCTTTGTGGGCAATGGGATACAAGGCATCATTCGCTGAAGATGTGTCTTGTGTCCAGGTCACTGTTAGTCTGTATAGACAGTTAAAGGTTTCCCCATGCTTGGGCCACTCATTATGTCTCTTGCCACACAGATTTTGTATGATATATTAAAGCTAGATGCATTCTTATTTGCTTATTTATCCAAACTCACTCTCTCACTGTGTTGTTCATTGGAAAATGCTAATATGCTTTTTGGGCTAATTTTTTGCTCGATTTGGTCAAAATTTGCAACAGGTTGAAAAGTGTTTATGGGGGTACTGCTAAATAAATAAATGAATATTTCCACTTATTTGTGCAGACTCATATTGTTTCCTTAAGAAGCCAGGCTGAAAAAAGAAGCTATTTCAGTAATCTGTGAAATGGCAACCATGGTAACTCTTTGGTTACTGCTGTCAACAAAATATTCTTTTTCTTGATTAAAATTATTAGATTTGCTGTGTCAATTATCCGAGAAGCTATGCAGAAAGCAATGCTATTACTGCTGTTAAGCAATGGGATTTTGGCCAAGATATTTTTACAGTGACTGATTAGCAAGTCTGACTGTGCAGTACATCCCTCCATTTCTTTAATTAACTGGAAAGGTAACATCCTGTAAATGGAATATGGGTAGCACACTCTAGGTCGTCTGCTTGTGCTAGAGCTTATGTGCAAGGGAAAGGGGTACAGAGCTGGATTTGGCCCTGCTGCTGCTGAAAACTTTCATTGATTTACTTGGGATTCTTAGGGTCCATATCAGGTCCCAGAGAGCCTCTTAGTCTATCAGTCAGGGACCTGATGCACTTAGTGTGATCCTGAGGTAACACTTGTGAGTAGCCAGTTAGAGAAGTTAATATCTTCATGTGTCCTGGATCCTTCTTCTGCTGCAAGGTGCACAGCTTGGGATGATGAACGGAGGACTCTCTTCATTCTGTCAAAAAAAATGGTTAAAGCTCAGCTTTTGCTTTTTAGCCCTGTAATTGCCCCAAGATGTGGGCAGAAGCTGAATATTCGCGGAGAGTGAGTTAAACCCCCAGTTTTATTTCAGTGAAGAGAAAAAGCTGAGCTATCATGGCTGGCTGGTCACAAAGGATTCTGCAACAAATAATACGATATTCCAGAGATAGGGAACATGACACCAAAGCCTAGTGGTCATCAAAATTTCTAGATAAAAAGACAGACATACCGATCTTTTTCCTAGATACTTGAGAAAGAAAAAAATGTCTGATCCCTGCTAGGAATGCATGGTAAGCATTTCCAAAATTCATGAACAAGATTTTTCAGATCCCGTTTTGTATTTAAGAGCCATGCAGTGAAAATGTGATTAAATTCTTTGTACTTTTTAGATGCTCGAACGTTCTGCTACCTCTGGAGCTCCTATGCAATTTCTGTATCATCCATACCAGAATGGGCCAAGGAGGAAGAGAAAGACTGGTATGTTGACTGAAACCAGCTCCCTTTTTAAATCTTGCTTAAATATGTAATATTGATGTAATATTGGGCCTTTCTGGAGACCCACTTTTATGAGTCACGATGATATGGAGAATTTGCTCTTGCCATAAAGCACAATGGGATGGATGCAGGAAGACTAAATCATGTTGTCTATGCTTATTTGTGTGAATAAAATATCATGGCAGTTAATTTAACCATATACTTAAATGTCTGCAGAATTAATTTGGCCTGGCAGATAAAAATCAACAGAATTAGCAGAATATCAATGCCCCTTTTTTTTTATTTGTATATGACATGTTAGTGAAATTAACTGAGTGTAAAAATATTTATTTTCTTGAGAGTTAGTAAAGACTCTTGCAGCTACTGAGTTTATTTTTTCCTATTCTATTCACTTGCTAAAATGTACTTTTGCAGTGAGTGTTTTATTTTTTGTTATATTTGATGGTAAATGTTTTACTTAATCTCTTTTTATCAAGACAAAAGCTAGTCTCCTACACAGTTTTTAGATATTTGTTAGTTTTATAATTTCCACTGAAGATGTAAACAATGTGATAGGAAACTATTTGTCTATTGAATGGATGCCCATTCTCAATATAGTGGTTCTGCTCTGCAGAGAATTTTCAAAATAAAACAGTCAATTTAATAAAGCAGATCTTAGGAAACTACAATTTAAGATTGTTATTCATTTTTAATTGGTCTTTTTTTTTTGCAGTCCTTTGTGAAGTATAGTAGTAAAGACTAAACCATTGCCTTATTTGGGAGTGTAATTTCTAATTAATACATTGTATTCCTTAGCATTCAAAGCATTACCAGAAACGATTCTGTCCAGTACTGTTGACATTGTCTTAAAAAGATGATTTGGAGTCCTAACAGAAGATGATTGTGTATTAGATTTATTTATAATTACATAATATGAAAGGAATTGCTAGGTTGTTAGACAGGAATATGATAAAAGTATGCTTTTCATGAAGAATATGGGAGGAATATATTCATTCTCTGATCCTTCTTTTCTTCCCCTCCAAGAAGGTTTTGCTTTGTCTAAGTTTCTCATGGAATTTTTTTTTGTCTTACAGGTAGTTTACTGGAAAGGATTTCACAGTTCAATAAAGTGTTCCCAGGGGTTTCATTTGGCACTTCTGTAGGCATTTTCTCTGTGCTGTTTGAAGAATCACTATTCACTGCTACATATTTCTTACTCTGCTGTATCTGGTACTCCCTGCTGGCTCCAAGAATAGCCTATCAGCCTTTTCTTAGTGAGTGGTGAAATTGTAAAATTGAACGGTCTAAAACAGCTTGAAACCTTATCTTGATTTTAGGAGAACTCTCTGCAGTCCTGTACCCTAATGTGATAGTCTTTATATTTTTAAACTTCTAATATGCTAGCTGATTCCTTCTACAGATGATATTAACATTTGGCTGTGCTAGAAAACCATTTACTTACAGGGCAAAACAAACAGTAGCATCAGTAGGAAAACAGATTTTCACCTGCTGAAAGCAAGGTCTTGATCTAGTTTAACTAGTACACATAACATCTGTGAAATAGGTAACTCTTGGACCTTAGGAGAAAGTTGGAAAAAGCACATACATAGAGAAAGGAAATGTCAAATTTAACACAGTCAATAAAAAAAAAAAAAACAGAATCATGAAAGTAATAACTAAATGTATTAAAAAGATACTCTCTGGGCTTAGCTGAGTTTTGGGCTGCATTAGTGAGTTCAGCAAACAAACAAGGCTCATGACTCAGTTGTTTTAAATATAAAGAAATGGAGTAAGAGCAAGAATATATTATGCCCGCCTTTAGATTTTCAGCATGAAAAGTGGAGATTTGACTATACAGGGACTGTGATTTGGAAAAGAAAAGAATTTCCTGTGAAATGTGGTTGTTCTTCGAAGCAAAGCCTACTAGTAATTTAATTTTAGATCCTTACCTATTTTATATCCTACAGAGTAGCTGGCTGATGTGATAAGGGTTGTAGTTACGTGTTTAAATGATTGGTGAGCAAGGAAGCCAAGTGGTAGGGAGGTGCATGCAGAGTCACCAGCATTTCTGGGGGAGGTGGCCCTTACCATGGGGTAGCTGTAGCTGTCCTCTGCTGTCTGGTCCTCCAGGCATGGCAGATACGTTTCCCTACCTGTTTCCAGTGATGGAGTGCGCTGGTGTAAGTAAATTATTCCGTACCCCCTTTTCCCTCTGTAATACAAGGACAACAGTGATGATATTTAGTTGTCTTAGTGAAGCATCTTGAGACCG
The DNA here is from genome assembly GCA_032275445.1 of Crypturellus soui. NCBI lineage: Eukaryota > Metazoa > Chordata > Aves > Tinamiformes > Tinamidae > Crypturellus > Crypturellus soui. Next base: position 273,200 of record JAUBNY010000372.1, on the reverse strand, counting down.
ATAGATGATATGTGAAAATGATTTTAATATTGAGTGTTATTACCACAGCTGTAAATGTGGATGAAAAGTATGACAGTAAACAATTTTGACAAAACTGCATTTTTTTTCTAAAGAAAAGTGAATCATCTTGTGGGACTGCAACAATTTTAACACCATTTATGACAGGAAAGCTTCAAAATGAATTTTTACCTCTCTGATTTCATTTCAGTAGTGCCAAAATATTTTATGGCAAGTCAGTCATTTTTTATTCAATTTTATTCCGTTTTTTACTTCGTCTTCTGTGACTACATATGGGTAAACTGTGCTTGTGAGCTCGCCCCTATATCCTGTATGGTGGGTTCTTTTCCAGGCTAACTTTGGTGTCAGGTAGCAAATCATGTGGATCATCTGGTTGTGATGCTTCTTGCCCCATCTGGTTGTTAGTGGTGAAAGGGCTTTGTATCCTTTCTTTGTGGTCTGTTAGAAGGAGCAGCGGTGTACAGTCCTTTCCATACACAAATCTTTCTGTGTAGATCCCCACAGATCTCGACGTCTTCTTGAGGGCTCTCTTCCTGTGTTTTAAATGTTCTGATTGCAACAGGCTGAAATGCAGTTAATGTCAGAAGGCACTTTTCTTCAGAAGCCTGGGGCCTGTGACTAATTAAAGAGACAGAGAATAACTTCATTCAAATTGATGTACTGTTTATTCATCCAAAAGGATACAGACAGCCTGGGGCCTGCCTGCTCAGCGCCTGTAAAAGTTAGCTGAGATTTGAGGTCTTGGAGAATTAGCTTAGTACCATAGCCTTGCAAGAGCTTCTGTCTAACTTGGCATGGAGAGGGACAGACTTTCCTCCTGGATATTGTGCCTCTTTCAGCTGCTCATCCCGCTCTGTTTTCCCCCAGGCCAAGGTCCTTAACAGTTCAATGATCTTTGAAGTTTGGGCTCTAACCTTGAGAAATGGGCTGGTGAAAGATATTTCCCGCTGACTGGTGCGCCAGTTATTTCCCTCAAGGACTTCTGGTATTCTGACGGAAGAGAACCTAGTCCTGACATTGCTTTGTTTTTTGCTTTTTACGGCTAACACCCTGCTGTGATTTAACTTCATGCAACCACCAGAATAAAGTCAGATGTGTAGAAAGGGACAGCCTCAAACATGAAATAGCAAGAAAAAGATATTTCCGAAAAATCCAACTGCATTTGAACTGGTGAGGGTTATAAGAAAAATCTAAAACTAAAGTTTCTAGTTTGGAAAAGGAATTGAAACTGTCTCTGCTCTCTTCTGGCTATTGATGTTTTCAGAGGCTTTTATCATAAATTTTAGTTTTCAATGAAAATGCATTTTTGCACCTCACATTGTTTCATGATATCACATTTTGGCTGGCCCAGATAAAACGAAAATTTAATGTGAAATATTGATATTGTCCGTAGCAAGACAGCATTTGTGTTAGATCATTGTTATATTGTTTTTATACTCGCCTTGCTTAGATTTTATTGTCTTCCCTCTCCAGGTTTTGAACAAAGTCTTTTAAAGTGGATCAGAAATAGGAATTGTGCAGTGGTCATAGGGACAGCGGTCTGTTCCACTAAGACAGTAAATAACCAGAGTATAATCCAGTTGCTCAGCAGTTTCCTCACTCTTTATTATGCCCATCAAATGGTAGGATAGGAAAAGAAATGCAGGCATGTATTTTAAAATAGACCTAGGTAGGAAAATATAAACTTTAAGTGGAATAGGTTGAATTAGTTGAAAAATAGTTAACTGAATAAGAAGCTGGATAAAGAATGGATGGTAATAGATAAAGCAAGTCCTGGTATTGGGGACATGGAGTTCCTGAAGCTATGGTTTTAAATGAATAATTTTTAGTATTTTCATTAAAGACCTGAATTTTAAAAGGGAGAAAATCTTTACAGACTGTTCCCAAATCATCATTCTTTGTTAGTTTTTTTCTGCTCCAGCTGCATACATACTTTAAGCAAAATGCCTGTAAAGTCCATTATGCTACACTATAGCTACACAATAAACCCTCCACTATTCACAGTTCTGCAGGTCACTTGAAGGTTTCTTGCAGGAAACTTTCTTTTTCTTTTTTTTTTTGCCTCAAACACACTATCTTCAAATAGTTCTATCAGACCACCGATCGCTGTTATCAGTGAGCTACATGTTGGTTCAGCTAAGCTCTATCTCTGTTCCTATTCCCTGCTGAAATCCAAATGATGCGCTCTGGCTAAGGGGTAGTATGGGGAAAAGTTTTGTAAGGTTAAATGCTAGAAATGCAATCAATGCATTTCTGGCTTTAGCATTGTTTCATTGTTGGTGAAGGTTCATTGTTAAGATTTCTCTGACGTTCATGACTATATCCCCTCTATGAAGCCCTTTGAAAAGAAGTGTGTTAAAACACTTTATTTATAGCTAGGAAAAATATAAATCCTCCCTGCTTCACTGCAAATTACAAGGCAAATACAGTATGATAGATTTCTGAAAAAGCAAGCATACCCTCACTTTTAAATGAGGGTTTTCTTGTTTTACTGAGAAGAAAGCAAAATTCTTTCTTTTTTTCTGATAAGATCTATTAATTAAAGCAGAATTTACTGCTGAGATGAACTGATTGCCTACCACTGCTGATTGATTTTATTCCTACTCTGTTTAAAAAATAATGTATTTTTTAGCATTTGGATAGCCAAAACTGAATTTAATGTTGATTGAAAGACACCTCTTATCTCTGTTTTACTTTTAAAGACAGTTAGTGAACTGCACAACAGGATACTCATCCAGTCAATAAATCTTTTGTGAGCCATATTCAAGAAAGGGAACGTTTTCACATTTTTCTATTTTTTAATTACAATGCAAAAAGTAAATAAATGGAAGGGATTTCATTTCTAACATTGACTGCAGTGATGCATCCCATAATTTCCTGAAGATAGCCATGCAGATTTTTAATTTTTAGTTTTTTAAATTGTAATTAAAACCCTCACACAATGTGTGATATATTTTAGCATAAAGTATTTTGTTAGGTACTGCTTCTTACATTCTGTACTCATTGTCTATCAAGAATTGATATATGGTGGTAATAATTTTGAAATTATGACAACCATAACTGATCTGAAATCTCTATCTTATTGTGTATTTTCTGATTGGTTATCTTGGAGCTAAAGGTATCTTCTCCTGTATTTTATTAATTTAATTACTATTATTTATTAAATTCACTTATTTATTTAACAGCAAATAAATTGTGATCCCACTTTAAGCACTTCAACATCGAAGCCAGAATAAGGTGTATTTATATTTATTTGTGCAAAAAATTGTAACTCAAAGGCACCCCATTCATATATATCCGTGGCCTGTTACCACAGGCTATACTGAGCACTAAGTACCAGTACACAAAGGTCTTGCTGCTCAAAGGACAATATTTTCCCCATGGAGTTTATAAATTGTCATATGCTTGGCAGGTAAATGAAGTCTTAATCTTAAAAGACATCTCAAAATTGAAAGATGTGTGGTTGCAGTTCAACTCACTCACTAGTATAGGTTAATATGGAAAGTAAGGAAAACATCTCAAATATCTGCTGTGCAGACAAGCTTTGGCAAAAGCCAAAAACAAAAGACTTTTTCTTTTTGAAAAATAAAAGCTGATGTCAGATTTTTCTTGACCAGGATAATCTCATATCACTCTAAATGTGATAAAGGCTATTTGAGGTAGTCTTTCACAGTAGAGAAAATTTTTAAAAGGCTGAAGACCTAAGAAAAACCCCAGTGTCTCATGATTTACAGATCTCTTAGAATTTAACTAATTTAGATATTGCTAAAAGGGAGCACTCTCAACTCTGAACCCAAGGGGAAATTGGATAGACAAATTTAGCACAATGACTCATTTTTCTGAGGCATGTGGATAATCTGTATTTGAAGTTAGATGGAATAGCCTAAAGCTAGGAATGTAACACTCCCATTTTAACAAGGAGAACTACACATTATGGATGAATGAAGATTATTTGAAAGCATCAAGGTTTTTAAAATTTCCTTAAAAAAATAAATGTCGGGTGGGAATAGCGCTGCATAATTCTCCGTCTTGCTTCACATATTGTCTGTTAGCAGGTGTTGCATGGTACAGTACAAACAGTTGTTGCTGTTTAGTATTACAGTAGCATCTGGTGTACCTGAACATGGCAGTGTTTTGTTAGGTGTCCTGTAAACACAGAAGGAGAACAAGCAACTTTACATCCAACTATAAGTCTATATTATGCTAGACTCACCTTTCCAGCAATACATTTTCTGGGAACCCTGATGCCAAAGATTTGAAAGGTCTAGGTTCAGGAATGCTCTACCATCACAGAATAGCATCTCTCTCCTTGGCAGAACCAAAATTACTTGATTTCATGGAAATTCTTTGTTCCTTTTATATGTGTGTGTGCACATGTGTGTATGATATTAATTGCCTCAAAGAAATATATTGACAGATCTCTTGACTGCACAGTAGAAGCAAAAAGTTGAATATTTCATCCTTCTACCTGTTGTTTCCTTGCTGGTGTCTATTTGTACTATTTATATATCCAGGCCATATATACAAGCATATACACATACATATGCATATACATTTATATGAGGGCATGTGTGACAGGATCTGTACAGAAACTGTAAAGAGTAAATGCACAATCTTTTCCTATTTACCTGCAAAAAGTAATATTTCTTCATTTCTTTTGTCAAAATTGTCACAGTATCACTGCCATTTGTGGTCTTCTGCCTTCTCCAGTTTTCTCAGATGTTGGTGTCTTAAAATATTAAAAATAGGAATATTTTATTTAGTGGTTTCTTAAAGCCCATATTTTCATATGGTATATCATATTTGGATTCTTTTGAGGAAGATTTCAATTTTCAAGGAAGTAGTTAGCATCCATTTTTTCTATTGGGCTGCGATACGGAGAAGGCAAAGCTCGTAATAGCAAGCCAAAGTGTCCTTCAGGATATGTAGCTGTATAAAACACCTTCAAAGTGAGCAGAAAAGATTGAATATAAGAAATGGAAATGTGATGAAGAGTAAATACGAATGGAAAGAAATTTAGTGTGTTTTATGAGTCTCATACTGCTGATTTCTTATTTTCTATCTCTTTGCTATATAAATAAACTCTTTTTTGATATCAAATTAATACTTTGTTTGAAGACTTTCTTCAGAGAAAGGAAGAACTTGAGGTTTTTGCATTACTTATTTAATTTCTATTTTAAGTATGTGATGTAGATGTTCCATCAGTTCTTTCTGACTTTATTATACCATTTTTAGCATTACCGGGAACACATGAGTAAACCCGGTATTCTGGTTCTTGTTTGTGGGACTCCTGGGATGTTTATCTTTCAAACTGGACAAATCAGCAAGGAGCTAGAAATAACAGAACCGCAAATTTTACCTTTTTGAAACTACTGGAAGTAAATGTTAGCTCATCACCACAAATCAGTTTTGACAATGCATCGGAATAGCCATTCTGTCAAGTGTCACCTTGTAACTGTTGCACAGACTATCATTAAAATAAGAGATATTTGATGCAATACCTGTCACATATTTAATTATAAGGTTATGCTCACAAGCAAGTGCTGAAGTGCTTTGCTGATGCATTACCAAAGTGAGCAAATGCAACATGGGAAAAAAGGTTAAACAAAAGCACTTTTATTTACAATTAATTAATATGATTCTGAACAATAAAAGAAGTAAAAAACGGATCCAGTCTTGTACAGAACAGTTAATCACTGGGAATTCTGATTATAAAAGTGCTTCAAGGTTGGATATTTAAGTGAGACTGTCAATGAGAGTTCTATCTATAAAAAATCATTCCTCTTCCCCAAAATTACGCACTGCCATGTTAAAGTAGACTAGTACATCGCTTTCTTCAAAGGCAGGAGCTTAGCAATAGTGTTACAAAGTATTCTGCCTAATTAGTTGAACAGAAGATAGGTATGTATAACAAATAAACAAACTTGTGGAGTACTGAAGGCACTGAATCAGAAATGGAGAGAAATGAGCTCTTTCCACTGTTCTTTCTGCTGTGTAAGATGAGCATGTGGCTTTATGTAACTTCCCATCCTTTATCTGCTCTGTAATTTCTCACTGTGCACAATGAAGGATCTCTGGTCTACCGAAACATATACAGAGCGAGTCATAGAAGAAAAATCCCAAAACTTTTCCTCTCTCCAAAAAGTAATGACAAAAGCACTTTCTCAGAAAGCCGTAACTGATAACTTTATCACCTTGTACAATCACAGGAGTCTTCACTGGAAAACTGCAGGTTATTAAAGACTCCCACTGTCTTTTTAATTTCCTTTTGAAAGGTTAATGACTTGCAGCATTAGGAAGGAATAAAGATTTTATTGTGTTCTCACTAGAAACTGCATTTCATATTTTATTATTCTGATATTTGAGGAAGGACCTGGTCCTAGAGAATATGAGAGAGATTGGAGAAATGAGAGTTTCATAGTGTAAAAAAATAAAGGACTTCTGGAGGGGGAGGTATAGGGAGTAGCTGATGAAAACAGCAGTTTTGTAGGTAATCCTTCAATTTTCTTAGGACTGCATAGGACTTCAGACTGTGTTTGAAGGAAAGTTGATCTTAAACATTTCAGTGAAGAAGTTGTGAGTTATCTTGGGTTTGTACGATAATTCACATCATGGGAATGCATTTTACTTCATAAGTAGGATATTTGAAATCATATGTGAGACGTGGTAGATCAAATCTAACGTTTGTCTAACTAGACAGAAATCTCAGTTGTTATACAAACAGGTAGTTTGTATGCATTTACACCTTTAAAATACTTTAAAAACGTGTGTTTACTGAGCTGCAGCTGTACAAAGGGAAAGCCAGACAAGTTTGAAAAATGGATGTAAGCAGTAATTACCAAGCAATTTTCCTAGTTATATACATGATCATTTTCTTGAAGCTCTTACAGGACTTGTGCTCTAAAGATCTAATTTTAGCAGGTTATTATCTTTAATTAATTTGAAAATTAATGTTGTTTTCTTTACATATATGTTTATTATTATATGCAAAATATTCTTCTTGGTCTACAACTCTGATAAAATTTTAACTGAATTCTGTTAAAATGTATTTTCAAATGAGATGCTAAATGTATTCTGTTAATGTTCTGGTGCATCTGAGTACAACTAATATGTTGTCAACGTCACAAAGCAGGAGGAAAAGGATGACATTTAATTTTTTCTATATGAAAAACAGAGTGTAAAATTTCCCATGGAGCTTATATTTCTATAGAGTTTGGAAAATTTTATTTGATAAACATTGCCTAAATTACCTGTATAATGACTAATATAGATAAATGCTTGCTAATGAAATATCTATACTGTTTTGACAACCCTAATGCAACTGAGTCTTTTCTTAGAGGCCAACTCTGCTTGCTTTGAAGTTAGTGTAAATGTGACGTTTATGACAGGGAGCATTTCTTTGCTTCTCATTTCTTATAACATGTGAAATGGGGAGACAACATTGCAGATGTCCTCCTTAATTAGTGAAGACTGCAAAGCATTTTCCACTTTAAACTGGCATGTGCTTACTGCCATTAGCTGGTAGAAGAAATGTGTGCATGTGTGCATGTGTGATCTATTGTGGTAGAGAGTTTCAACATAATAAAAAAAACATATAGTCTATTTTATAATTCCAAAGCAAATAAAATCTTTTGTTAATATAGCTATTACTCTTTTAAAAACAATGTATTATGAACACTGTCACTTTCACAAACTTGCAGTGCAGTTGATCAACAATTTCATGTATTAATTATGAGAGTTTGGTTTTAGACATACTACTGCCCTATTGCCACTATAATAACAATGGCAGTTAAGTTATGATGATGAGAGAAGCAATCCATAAATATTGCAGTAGCAGATATGACTGAGGAAACAGTTTCACAGTTCCAAAGCTATCATCACTCTCATGTATTGTAGTGGCAGCAGAATTGCTGGAGGTTATATTTTTTAAATTAGACAAGAATTTAAAAATAGAAGGCTAACTCTGTGCTTTGCATGAGATTCTATTGTATTTCTAATGAAGAAAGAGATTATGATCTGGAAAACTAGATGTTAGTTCATGCGAGATTAAAATCCATGATTTTTAAGAGCAGTCTATCTAGAAATAGTTCACGTTAATGGAGTTAACTGAAATTATAATGCTCCAGATAGTATGTCCTGAGGAGTGGGGTGAAGCATTTCTGTGTGTGATGTTAAAGGATCTGTGCTGTGATTTCTGTCTGTGTGTGAGAACCTCTGTGTCAGCAGGCCTTGCTGGAGGAGCCAGGAGAGTCAAGAGTATTTCAGGACGAATAACTTGGAGTGAAGTAAACACAGTGAACTCTAAAGTCACTTTTGAAGTCCCTTTCCGATTGCTTGTGATCCTTGAGTCTCCCTGGGTACGAAAACTGTTAATCTGTTGTAAGTTTCAGAAGTGCCTCATTATATTATTTCCGTCTATATTTATTTTTTTCTCTTGTGGTCTGCACAAAAATATTTTTACAAGTACGTATTATTCCACATGCTTTAATTTTATAGCTAACTTGATGCAATGTTCTCTTTGCCTTTAATTTATAGTGAGTAAAGCAAGTTAAGAGCAAACAGAGGAGACCACAAAATGGTGTACCACACTTTGACTGCTACTGAACATAAAAAGAATATACCTAAGTGTCAAAGTGTCAAAATGCAAGCTTTATATATGCATGCACATTTAATAAATACATGCACATTTTTGAAAAGAAGAGCTCCTAATGTGTGTTAGAATGGTACTTCTGTAAGCCATTCTTAGCAAAATACTAAGACTTCAATCATTTTCTCTTACCCTTCAGAACACTTCTGAAAGCCAGCAGCAAGCACCTTCAGTAACTGTGACAGCTAGAATAAGGGAGTCACGGAACACACTGTGCAGATGCTGACCTCCTGGCAATGCACACTGTAATTCCAGCTGCCTGTACCCACTATTGCTCTAGGTATTGTTAGTTACTAGTGGTTATTTCTAGAAGCTTATCTTGTGTAGTTGAGATCAGAAGTGGTATCTTGCCAGCATTTGTGACATAAATGGTGATAAATGATGATAAAAAGATAATAAAAATGATTAACAAAATAAAATTATAACAATACTGATCAAAACTGTTGCCTCTTTAGTATCTCTTCCATTCCCCACTTGGACTCAATTTGTGTCCTTTTACTATAATGAATGAGCACAGACTTTGTTTGTTGTGTATCATATTGTTTTAATTTTCCTTCCAAAGCACCTTCCATGCTTTCATATACAAAAAGCAAAAACAATCAGAGAGCATCTACATAATCATATGCAGAGTAAACTCAAACAGTTTCATTTTTTCTAGCTTTTGGAGTTTGTAGACATAAAAAGATGACATAATGGAGGCACAGTCTTAGGAGGAAAATGCATTTTAAAGGTAGAATTGAATATATACTCCAAGCTTATCAGTGGAATTTAGCCTGTCATTCTCTTCCTCTTGCACTGTGAGTATTGCATGTATTTTCACACTGCTTTCCTTTACCAAGATGTTTCTCGTATGCACATATTGATTAATCAAGTCTTGCAGCTGTAGCTGAGAAGTGTTCAGAATAACAAAAAAGGTTTTATACCAAATATAACTTAATTTAGAAAATACTGGTGATGCAAGAGAGCAGATTCATTAATTATCAATGTGCTAAAACTTTAGAAAATGCTGATTTTTAAAGTTAAATCATTTGGTGGTCTAATAATATTTTATATTCCGTCTTTTTCTTTGCAACAGTGTTTAAAGAACAGCTTTTGGCAGCGAAAAGATGAAGCCAGTGATACATAATTGCCTGCAGTAGACAGGAGAGACTTTCCTATTTTGGACCCTTCCTCTGTGGGGAAGCACTTGGAGCATTTGAATGAAAATACTTTTTCTTAATTAATTTTTAATTCTTTGTACATTCAACAAATATGCCATCTAAGGCAAAAAGAACCTTATAGGTCTCTTTCTTATAGAAACAAAACCACACTTTTATGCCTAACTCTTAATAAATCCCAAACTGACGGCTTACTAAATTGAACTGTCAATATTTTCATACCCACTGGAGGGCCTATAGAGTCATCTTCACCTCTATTTTTTATTAATTTGCATGCTGTTAGCTAATGTGCTTTCTTATTTTTCAAGAGATATCTATAGTATTAAGAATTAATCCCTTCTGTATTGAATGTTATGAGGAAAATAATTACTGGTTATCTTACCAATAGAGAAATACAAATCAAACAATTTTTCACTTTAGAAGAAGACCTTGACAATTATTGGTGAAGTCTATTTTCATATATTTCAAATTCAAATGTAATCAATAGATAGTGAAGAAATGGGAGAATTGGACAGTATGTTTTAATACTTTCCTGAGACTCCTGCAGATCTTCTGAATGTATGCAGTAGAATTTACTGGGATGCTCATCTATGTTACAGTTACATGATAACCTCTATTTTAAGCATGTCATCCATAAATGTATTTTTAAATTTTACAAATAGGCTACAGTAAACAACAATAAACCTCATAGGAGCTCACTATAATATCTAACATATATCAATGACTTTTCCTTTACCAGCAAAACTAAAATACATGTATTCTACATTTTATTTAGGTAGTTAAGTCCTCATTACCATCAAAGGCAAAACATTTCCTAGCATTTTCTTGAGTGGGCTGGGAAGGGAAGGCATTTTCTTTGGACTCTGATCATCAGAGTTACTTGCTTTTGTGTATCTCTACCTCATTAGTGTAAACGATGCAATAGAAGTATTTTTTTTTCTATTTCTTCCTTCAATAACTACACAGGGATAAAGGAAGAGAGAATTGAATAATTGTCATTAAAGTGCATTCAGTCTCTTTCCTTTACATCAGACTTACTCTAGTCTATTTGTATTTTTTGGTGGTGAAATAACTATTTTTGAAACTACTGCCTTCTATTGTTTAGGACAGACCTACTCTTTCAGTCTTCCTCATGTTATTAAAACAGCGTAGCCAAGCTGCCTACTGATTAAGACATTTGTTTGGAAGTAGCACAAGAAAAAGACTATTTTGCTAGCTGCTTTAAATTTTTAGATTCAGTATGTGTTAGTAATCATTTCTACTA
>JAUBNY010000372.1:238912-254964 GCA_032275445.1 Crypturellus soui | reverse complement strand
GCGCTGCTTGCTTGCTATTTACAATAAAGCATACCGGCAAATCAATTGGCTCAGAGGATTTGTCCGTTTATAACAATAAATATAGCAGTAATACCATACCAGTAGCAAAATTATGGTAATGTCATAGGATAAAGCATAAACTGATGGAATGTTATAGGAAGAAGACATTTTTAAAAGTATATCTAAAAATAGATATCATAAGACTTTTTTTTATAAGTAATAGTTTAAACTCAAAGTAAATTGAAGTCATTGGCATCTAGCTAAAACTTTTTATGTATGTGATACTCGAGTCTTCACGGGAATTGGAAAAGCAGGCACTAAAATATTTTTATTTTCTTACCTGTCTTTGGATAGATGATATGAGGCTGTGAAAAAATATTTTTGAACATCTTTTAGTTGAATGAGAAATTTAGCTAAGGAATGCAGCCAAAAATTATGATACAGTTCAGGTTCGAAAGCTGCTGATCCTTTTTGTTTTCCAGATAAGAATGAAGTTTTCCACAAAATCAGAAGCAAGCACTTGCTTCTTTTTGTGGAGCTTTCCTGGGAATGTTTTCATGAACGAGTAATTGCCAGTGTAGCAGAAGCAGAAGCTATCTGGAAAGCTAGACCACTTGTATATTTTCTTGAATATGGAAACATGTCTAAACATAATTAAAAAAAATTAATAATAAAACTACTTGTTATCTCCTTTCTTCCTCTTCTACATCTTAATTTTTAGTTTACTTAAATCTCTTCAAGCTTATGTTGCTTGAGCATACAGTTAGCTATTCCTTTCAGAAAAAGGATCTTGAAGTCCATGCAAATCACTAAGTGATTTGTCAGCCCAAACACTATAAGAATGCTGCAAAGTATTTGAAGAGGAACCAAAATCAAGCAGAAGATAACACAATGACAGTATGCAAGTCCAAGGCAAGCCCATGCCTTTTTAGCAATTCAACAATTTACACAGGTAAGTTCTGTTAGTGCTGATAAGATTAAGATGAGATTAAGGTGTTAGGTTGGACATATGTGCTTAAGTACATAGAAAATCCTGTGGAGTTTGGGTCAGATTTAAAATGCGCTTGAGTCTACTTTCAAAAATTCAGCAGTACTAGACATAGATTTTTTTTTAATTGGGAAAGAATGTCATGTTTAGGGGAGAGATTGTTCTCTGAGTGATCACCAGAGCTAATTGGCAACGTGTCACACTAAATAATACTTTCAGGTGTTTTTATTTTTTGTGCAGCCAAGCAAAAAGTTAGCCATATGGTGCTTAAAGCTTATGTTAAAAGTCACATTGTAGAATGTCAAAAAATGGTAATGCTTGTGATGGACAGTAAGTTGGTTAGAGCTGTGTGATGGAATTCATTCTTCCTTTCCTTTAAGGAAGATCACATCAAAAACACCAGAAGACCACATCAAAAACACCAGAAAATTTCCACTCTCAGAGGTTTGATTACAGTGCAAAATTTTATAAAGAAACACAAATATATGCTGGAATTATGTAACTAGAGAGAACTCAGCTCTACTGGATACCGGTAAGAAAGGAACTGAAAATATATCTTTCTGCTTGCTGGCTGTATCATTTATCTTCAGCTTTTTCTAACAAGCCCAGTAATTTTCACAGGTTTTCTTAGCTGCACAAACTCCACATGGTCTTACTGCGAACCTGCTGAGTCATCCTTTTGTCCATCACTTCTGAGGCCTCAGGTTGGATTGCACCTTGTTGCAAATGAGTGCCCCCACTACTGCAACCGGCCCTCTCAATGGCTCTGCGTATTGTGCGTTCCCTGCCTTTTCTCTACAGTGCTGCCCTCTGCCTCCCCTTGGATTATGGTTTTCCTGAAGCTGCTCCCAAGAAGTCTCTGCAGTTTCCTCCAGGAGGAGGAGCTTTTCTAGAAGGCTTCGCTTGACACAAGAAAAAGCAAGAAGGAGGAAGCACAAGGATGGCCCAACTGTAGCTGATGTCCAGCTACACCTTGTTGATCAAGGTATGTGCCTTTTAGTACACTGGAAAAAGCACAGTGACAAACAGGCAGATTAGGCCAGTTTTTGAGAGCAAAGATAAAAGCACAGATTTGTTCTTGTTTAAATATCTATATAACTTCTGAGTCACTTGGTACCATTTTGAAAGATACTTTGGATACCAAATATCATTTGGTTTCTCATTTGTAAATTGCCAGTGAGTTATTCTGTATAATCAACCCCAGTTAATTTAATTTAATTTACGCAAATATTCTGAAGTAGCTTAATTACATAGTCTTTAGCTTTAAAATAAATCATATACGCCGTGAACGTGATATGAACTATTAAATTTCTTCTAGCCCAAATGGGATTTTTTTTGTTTTAACAAACGTTTTGTACCCTTTCATAAATGAAAACATAATGAATACCAGGAATGTCTCTGTTATGTGATCCAGCCTATTTCACAAAAATTATTGCAGAGAGCCAAATGCTTGCAGTCCTTCCCATGCAAAATTCATAACTATTTCCGTTTAATAAGACCTCTACGTGAGAAAGGTCAGCCAAATGGATTTAAAAAAGAATAATTCTATCCAAATCAGAATACATTTAAAGCATTTTACATATTTCTTGATCTAAATTATTTATGCTCACTTTTACTAACAAAATAGCATTTTGTGTATAGATGAATGTAAAAATCTTTCTTTGCAATTAGGATTCTGGGTCTCAGAAGACAGCCCAGTTAGAGAAGATTTTTATTCATTTTAGTTTTCTGCAAATTTAATTTTTATATATTTTCTCCTATTAGCCTAATTTTGCAAGGCTTTATTGATATCTTACCTATATCAGGGGTTATGTACTCTTAATCTAAATAGTTAGCCAGCCAGATGATAGGAGATAGGAGAGGGGACAGTTGCATTTCCCTTTTTTCTAAAGCAAAAATCATGGATGATTTTAACTCTTCCCTCTTAACTGCCATGTTTAACTGCCTTCAGTTCATTTAGTGATCTTTTAGTGTTCACCTAATACTCTAAATACCCAGAAATTTTTATTTATTCTAGCATTAATGAACACACTTTTATATGAACCAGCTAATAAGCCTTGTAATGGTTTCTGACAGATGATTTTATTCTGATGGATGTAGTTAACATAATCATGGCAAATGTTTTGGTTTTCTATTTTCATGCTAGTTTTCATTTTAAGCCATAGCATATATGAATGTTTTACTTGGAATTTTTTGCTTAAATGCAAACTGATAATAGACTACAAACTGCCATTCTGACTCATGCAGAACTTCCCGGAGTACCTTTTGTACAGGAAATTTGTTGTTTGTGAATGTCTTTGCTTCTGGCTGGCTGTGTACACCAAGTAGCAGTGAGATGGGTTGGTTAACTGGGCCCTGACCTGTGACTAGCTGGCAGAGCATGGCTTGGGCCTCCCTGTCAGAGGGTTTGTGCCTCTCTGATGGGGCTGTGTTGAAGCTGTCTTCCTTGGGTGCACTTCAAGCTCTTTATTCGCTCTACAGATCCTTTCTTGGAATTATCTGATTATGGCTTGAGCGTGTACTGACGTATGCTAGAACCATAGATGGAAAATATTCTAATGACTACTTAATGATCAAATCTGTACATTATCTAGAGCTTCTAGCATTTCTGGAGTGATATGTTTTACTGGACAGCCAAGATTTGGGTATTTGAATACCCATATTTGGACTATTTGAATAGTCCTCCTTTTACTGAACAGCAAAATATTCTGGCTAGGCTACAGGGAGTATCTATATTCTTCTTTTTCCCTGTTTCTAAACTGAAAATTCTGGTAAGCTTAATGGAAACAGCATCTATTCCATTATCTTTGAAAAGATATGCTATCTACTTTTTAACCATCTGTTCCATTCATTTTCCACACTTTTTTTTTTCATTTACATTATTTCATTCAGAGGAATTAAGCACAGAAAAATCCTTCTAAAATTTCTTTTAAAGTTCTCAGTTTTCATGGGAATGACTTTCAAATATAATTCACTTGCATTTCTGTAGTTTCACTGGGAAGGAGCAGTGTCTCTGTAAGTTTGTGCTACTCCTTTCTGAAATGTTGCTGATTATCTCAATGCTCTCAATACTCATTCACACAGACTTAAAGAGTACTCATAGGCAGCCTAAGCAAACTTTTTCCTTTGGGTGACCAGGGACACTGAGTAACAATGAAGGATTGTCTTCTTCTCAAGAGGATTAATGGATCATGATAGAAAAGGAATTTTTTTTCAATAAGATTCTAAACAGTTTGTAAATTGAGCCATTTTGTTATTGATGTTGGAGAGCTCCTAGAAGAGCAGAAAGTATTTGAAAATTTAATTCTCTCTTGGGTGGTCCAACATACCATGAATCTTACAAGCTTTCAAACTTAATGGCCTTTCCTTCCAGCTTGCCAGCTCTAATTAAAGGCAAGCTCTGTTTTACTATGTTATTCTATTAGCTTGCATAAAATCTGTCACATTTGCATGAGCCTGTCAAACCTCATATTCAAACCTGCCTAGTCTCCTGAAGGAAGCAAGAGATTTCCTTTCTTTTTCTTCCGGCCATCGCAGTCTTCAAAATTAATTGTTCAAATCCTTTACCCCTGCAACTATGAACCTGACAGATAATGCGTTTCTCATTAACAAGGTATTTTGTTGTTATTATGTCACACTGCTACTTTTGTGCATACTGAGTAATGAGGCTGTTTTCTAGCCATACGAAGGGTTAGCTAAAGGGTCTGGGAAGCTGCCTGTATAAAAATGGTTAGAACAACAAAATGATATAGATACAGGAAAAAAGTACTGTACTGCACTGTATATTCTTCCATTCACAGAAAAATCTCCATGGGTGACACTACTCTTTTACTCCATTCACAGCTTGATAACATTAGCATTTTAATTATGATTATGAAATACAATCCATAAAAATCATATGGAAAATGGAATGGTAGGTAGACTACAAAATTCTTTCTACTACGAACTGTTTGGCCTTTAATGTACTTTAAGAATGGGTAATAAAGATCAAAAGCAGCTGACCATCCATTTCTTGTCATATATATTTCTTTTATTCCCCTCCACAGATGTAAATTTATTATATAAAAAAAGTGGAATATCATTACTCTGGTTCTCTCTGTGCAGGAAACATGTAAACCACTTCACAAATCATACACTTCATCTCCATTGATATGAAGCTACTTTGTAGTGAAATAGGATGCTCATCCATGTGGAACAAGCCTGTACATATGTTTGAGGCAGATAGTGATGTGTATTGTATCGAGTGGAAATTCTAGTATTATTCAGTTAGGTAGAATGTAACTATCCACTTTTTAGTTAGCTAGCCAGTTTTAGCTAGGCTATGCGGCCATCTGCTTAATTTATTATTATTGCTTTATAGTATCTGAGTGCCTCACTGGACATGGACAGATTTGACTTCATAAGACCACTGAGACATGGTAGTATGTTTACCTTGATTATAGAAAAGTAGAACTGAGATACTGAAGGCCATAGGATCCAAACTAAAATGCATTCAGAAAAAGTAATATCTGGGCAGTTTTACCTGGCCTTGGATTACACCCACAGTTATGTCTGAGACCTGGAAATTATTTATTTTCAGTAAAAGGTCTCCTAAGCAAAAAGATATCCTATTATGAAAAGGTAATAGGATCTTTCATTAGTGCAAGTGATATGAGCTGTACTTTGAAATGCCAAGAACACTGAAATGTCAGTATTCTTACTAACCAGTCACCAAGGAAAAAATTAATATCCTCAGTAAAAGGGAAAACAATAACACTGGGACTTTTCTTACTATTTTCTAATTGAACAGTAAAATATTTGAGTTGTGATTGGCATAGAATTAAAATCCTTGAAGTCCATAGCTGTGTCTCTATTAAAAGTACTTTCTTGCTGAAAGCATTTTCATGTAGTAATATCAACAAAGAACTCTCGCAGTGTGCAGATCTCTCTATACATCTTTTGGTACAGTTGTTTTCACTAAAGAAAAACATCTTCTCATACCAAGGATTCATGTAACAACGGTGATAGAACACTGTATAACTTGCATGACCACAGGATCTAGCCCTAGTGCACAAACCACTCTACACACCTATTCCAGGGAATGTTAAATTAGGAATGTAATGCAAAAATACCAGTGGGTATTTGCTGGTATGATTTATCTCTTAAAAGAATATTTGCACTGCACTTCCATATTGAGGATGATATTAAGAAAGGCCAGCATTTGAGTCGTTTTAAGGGTCTTTTGGTCATATTTTCTTTAATCTCTTTGATATATTAAACTGTAATAAGGTTTGATACATATGGCTCCTGCTTCTATTTAGATTAAAAAACTTGCAAAAGCTCATTACAATTAAACATATTAATAAAGACTAAGGCAAAACCCACGCTGAAAAAAACAAATTATATATTGTCCAATGAGAGAAGTAAAAGAAAGGAATCCCCTCTCTCAGTCTCATGTGCATTTGTTCAAAACATCTGTGGAGATCTTTTATTTTTCTGAGTTCTACATAAGTCAGTTTTGCCCTGTACTCTCAGTATATAATTTATTTTAATTTATATTTTAATTACTTTAGTCTTATGAAGAATATTTTAACTACTTTACTCTTAAGAAGGGAAAAAAAAAAGGCTGAGAGAGACTATGATGTTCAATAGCATGGGATTTCATACTTCTTATATATCAATTTGGACCTTTGTAATGACCAGTGATACTTTCAAAAAATTCAACATTTGGTATGTTCATTTTCCCAGGATAGATGTTCCAGATCTTTCTTTACATGACCGCCCACCTTGTTTGTTGTAATGAAGCTTGATGCTTGGATCCAAGGCAGCTGAATCTAAGAAGCGTCAGCATCTGCCACTGGTGACCACAGCACACTTCAAGGTGCTGTTGAACCCGTTTGGCCTGGTTCATTAGATGTAGCATGGTACAGTTCTACTAACCAAGACATCGTGCTGACAAAGCTCTAACTTTCCAACCCAGTTAAGTATTCTGTGCACTCCTTTCCCCTAAATTTTCTACTCTGTATAGGCCGCTGACACATAGTTTGCATCATATTGTAGAAGTTCTCCGATTATAGGGGAAAAGGGGTTTCCCTTATCATTAGTAATTTTGCATTCATTAAGCAATCAAAATGATACCCTTCCTCTGGGTAATAAACATAAGAAAGATCTTAAGAGCTGTTACATGGTTACAGATTTTTTGTTGTTGTTCTAATACAAAGCAAATCACCTTGAACTTTGATCTTAAAAATCAGAAATTGGTCACAGATTGTTTAGACTAACTAGATTGTAGGTCAGAATTTTATAAACTGACCTTTTCTAGAAGATTTTTCAGTTCTGTTTCTTCCAAGTCACACTCTTTTTACCTATGGCATCTATGAGCAGAATTTAAATTAAATCTCCAAAGGTATTAAAATCTCTTGTTACAGTTTTTCAGTTCACACACTCATTTTCTGATCTTTTCAGCAAAGTCATACTGTATCTTCTCTTTCTCCCTGCCAGGGTATTAACATTGCATATGCTGCCATTACACTTCACTATTCTTGTGTAGTATGGCCTTCCCTCACCTGCACTTACCTATTTAGATTAGAATGCTCTGGAGAAATATCAAATAATAATAACAATCTTTTGTTCCTTTGCTTTCCAGTGATGAAGTCCTGTATTCTTGAAGCAGACTGAGCCATCAATAATTTCTTTAAACTTAAAATATAGTCATAAACATCAATGCTACATTCCAGTTTTGATAAAAGAACATTAATAATTATTTTTCATGTGAATTAAAAGATTTTAATTTTATAAATATGTGGATGGCTCAAGCTATCTGAAGTCCAAAACTGTTTTCACAAAGGTACTCATAGGCATTATTTTCTTTCTGTAACAGTGGAGACTACCTGAAATGAATGACAGATATAATTAAGGTGACTGAGGTAGAAAGTGGCTTAAGTGTCTCTGGCGCCTGAGCTGCCCAGGGCTTCTTCCTTGTACTTTGATCAATAGGTGAACACAGAATTATCTCTTTCTACATGCCAGTCTGCTAAGACAGTCTGTCAGACAAATACATCATCTATTAATATATGGGTAGGTAACTGTAATGGGAGAGGTTCATACTCATGTACAGCAAAATTTCAGGTTTAAATAAATCTCAGAATTGTGAGGGGGGAAAATGGAAGTCTTTGGAAAAAGCAAAGAAACACTGACACGAAGGCCAAAATTTAATATGACATTTAATATGTGGTGAGCCAGCGGAACCTGTCAGTCTTAGTTTTATTGATATTAGCCTGTTTTCAAGTGGCAGTAACAAAGTTAACTGCATAGTCCAGGAATAGGATTGCAGTATTTAATCTATGGACAACAAAGAAGGACAATGGGTCTATACAAAACCAATTACTAGCAAACCAAATCAATGCAGTGACTAGGCAACTGAATGTCCCAGATATGAAGGGCACAGCATTTCATGCAAAAAGATCCTAAAACTTTCTGAAATATTTACAGGCAATGAGTGTTATTTCTTGCCTATGAGAAACTTTGCCATCAAGTTTGAGATGTCTGAATGCTAATATGAGATTAATGGCAATGAGAAATGGCAGAGTGCTGTCATTGCCCTTAGATGACTTGACTAATTCACCTGCCTAAGAAACCATAGAATTTTGCTAGTCCGTGGCTTAATCCGGGAGTGGTATTTCCTGTACTTGCGGGGATCTGATCTAACTTCGATGGTGATGTTTCAGAATCTGACCCATATGACACTTGACCACGGCCAAGTGGAAATCATACAGGAGACAAGCATAATCGTTGCTAAGGATCATGTATTTATAGTTCAAGGATATTGACAGTTATTTCTTTAATTGTAGGAAAAGGAACTCAGGCTCATTGTGGTATTTGCATTGCAGTCCAATGCCAATCTACCACAGACAAAGCCCACTGTCATTTCTTTTCTTTTAAAATATTTCCCCTAAAAATAGTTCCCTTGCCCTACTGGTAAAGCATCAACATGTGGTTGTTTTGTTCCATTATCCTGCTTATATTACACCATACTAAAAAATTACACGAAAATAACTCTTTGGGGGACCTTTAGTTTTCTCAGCATTCCAGCACCCCTCTGACTGCAACTCTGGACTCTGTCTTTCTCTGAAAGCTGCCCCTAAGTCTAGGATGTGCATCTAAAAATGCACCATAATCTTTATCCTCACTTAAAATTTCTGAGGTGAAAATTCTTTTTGCAGATTTCAGTTTTCTTTGGCAATCCCTTTCTGGCCTCTCTCTGCCTGCAGTTTTGTCATTTCACTTTCTCTTAATCCTAACTCCTAAATAAACCTCTTCACATTTAAAGAAGAAATGGACAATCAATGCTTATTTTACTTTGGAAGATACTCTACAACTCCCTGTTGAATGTAACTCTGGGCTCATCCTTTCCCTCCACCTAAATGCTATAGTAGGATGCCTTAGGCAAGGCATCTTTGGTCCTTCCTAAGACTGAAAACTTATCGATTGTATTTTGTTTGTTTGCTTGTTTGTTTTCTTTTCAGCTTTCTCCTCTTGCACACCCTTTTCAGGGCCTCTTCAACTGTAGCTCTGGGGTCTCTCGATCTTGGTTAGCTCTATCTGTAACCATATGTAGGCTGCCATACCCTAAGGAATACCTCCAGAAACTAAATATTCCCTATAGGGAGAATTCTAGCATCAGCCCTTGGCTCTGTAGATCATTTTTTCCCAGCCGCCAGCTACATCTTTAGCCCTGAGCTTCCTCTGTCACACTTACTCCAGGCTGAGCTATAGACCAGGGCCACTTGTTTCATCCAGAGATGAAATGCTAGTTATTTAAGAATCCTCAATTTCCTTTGACAGCTCTTTTCTATCCCCATTTCAGTTATTGCTCTGGGCTTTCTTTTGCCCTGAATCCTAAGCTGAGACTCACACAGGACCCTAAGTCTAGGACGTGCATCTTTCTTCCCTTTCTTCCCGTCTTCCCCTGTTCCTCCTACAGAAAAATTTTCTCATCCTTCATTTTCCTCTCATAGCCCCTCTCCTGTTATATTCCATCCGTAGTTGTGGGTTTTTTCTTTCTTTCATGACCTAGGGGCCTCATACACTTAAGGACTAAACCAGTGAAAGTTCTTAAGCTGTTTATTCATTTTGGATCTCCAGGAAATATTTTGCTGTAAGCTTTTGTTTTGCATATCTGTTTGCAGCAGAGATTTAGGAGAACAATATCATAGAAAACATAAACCATTTAGGATATTCATTATCAAGATCACGCTAAAAACAAAAAAAAACAAAATCGTGTTATTTTGCGGAAAACTATTTCCTAATAAATGTCCTTGAAAGCTTTACTGTATGTCTTTCTTTCTCTTAATCTGTGTTACAAGAGAAATTCCCACTACAGGGGGCATGAATGTAGAGGAAATCTTAAAGCATTACTGCAAGTCATATTACTGCCAGTAGTAGTGAAAATTTCTATATGGAAACCAGTTATGTATAACAAGTTGTTAAACATTGTAAGATTGCACTGTTAATGTCTATCATGTTACCTTTGCTGCATTATGCACGCAATTATTACCTCAAAGTAGTAAATATTTTAGCAAGGTTGGTATAATCCTATCAGCATTATTTGCCCCAAGATGCTCTGCCTTTGATATTGGGCAGCGGGGCTGAATTTTGCTGTTTGCACCAACCTAGTTCTTCCTTTTCCGGGTGAGTACCTAATCATTAAGTTCCAGATAAACTCTCTTGTCTCTTTTTTTTTCCTATCCCTTTAAGAATAAAACTTTAACTGGAAAAGTTCTAGTCTATAAAGCCCATGTAGAGGTAAACCTGTTTCGGCCCAGAGAAGGGCAAGATTCTTGGCACGTCCTCAGCATTGGTACTGATTCAGCTGTGCCCTGCTCAGATGGTTGATGTATGAGGCATTTTGAAGTATATAAGCAGGGGGTTCAGACAGGGATACAGATTGTGCTCCAGGAGCTACAGGCCAATCTCACTCCATCTATCATTAGGTACTAAACTGGTGTGTCAAAGTGAAAAGCACAAATGTTTTATCTTCCATTAAGATAAATACCTTCATTTCGTGATCCAGAAGTGCTTCTCCCTTTGCACTACCATAGAAGACTGATTATGCTTCTAAATCAGACATCTTTGTAGGTTTTTGAGTCTGTCCCTTTGTAGAAAAAAAAAGCTGGAATACAAAGTACTCAATAACCCTATGATTTTCTATGGGCAAAATTACTTTTTTGGTAGGCAAAATTTGACAATGACAAGCTAATAAGCAATTGCTTCAGAATATAGTCGTGTTGGATTTCTTTATGCCTCAAAAATCATTAGCTGAGCAGCTATGAATGCAGTGTTTTTCATGAGCTTTCTGTGCACAGTATGAGTTTTGAGAATGAAACATAACTTTTAGAGACATTCTCCCAAATTCCTGCATATTAATGAGTTATAGGTAACGCTGAAATATTGCAAATCTACTTATAGAGGGCTTCTTTCAGGGAATGTGGTATTTCAGGGATGAAATACCTGTACTGCCAGAAACCAAAAAAAACCCCACCACCAACTCCACCAAAAAACAAAAAAACTCAAAACTTAAATAAAGAATTCTTTCTCTAGACGTGTGGATAAAAAGCCAGATTTATAAAAATAGGCTAAAATCTTCCAAGGGAGCTCAGCCAAACTGTGAAAGTAGGTCTAAAAATAAATGGTCAGATTTTCTGTCTTTCAGCACATTGGGCACAGAGAACCATTTCCATGAGAGGGTTCAAATGCTTTTACTTAGTCCTTGTTCTCTTAAAGAGATTACACCATGGACTGCTGTCCTTAAATTCCCCTCTGATTTTCTTCTCTCCAACTATGGGGTCATGGACAGTCTGTAACAACCGTAACACATGGTTACGGACAAGCACATCTAACAGGTTCTTCTGAGCATGCAGAGGACCACCAAAATCATTTTATTGCTGAGCAAACATTACTATTAGCTACCTGATGAAGTAACTAGCTTTTGTCCCTTAAATAGATCAATTTGGTAGACTTTCTTAGAATTTAACAGAAAGAGCAGTGTCTGCTCAAAATATAATACATCTGTCACTTTCTTTCAAAACTGGTTAAGTCGGGTCCTTATCTTTCCTGCAGCTGATTGGTAATTACATGGCTCGTGTGTTTGACAGGACAAGATCATGTCCCTCTTCTTCTTGAATAATTTCAAATACATAGTCTTTGCCTCAGGAACAGTTCTCAAACTACCAGGTTACAGATTTAGCTGAGGACACTCTACTGCATAGACAGTCTTTTGTTTAGTTAAACAGCATCGTATAAGATTACTTATAATCTCACTGGGTAAGAGATCAAAAGGGGAAAGAATATAAAAACAATTCTCCAGGCTGTATTAGTCTGGTGTTTTGCCTATTTCTGTGCCACTATTTTGACAAAAAAAAAATTCACAAGCTAAAATATAGCAGAGTGCTGGATCATCTCTCTTGTACATTTTTGAGATGTGAAAGCTATGGACTAGTACACCTGTAGAGAGAAACTGTATGTGGCTTTTTAAACCTCGATAAGAGGCTATCAATTAAAGAACAACACTATCATCACCATTGATTTAAAAGAAAACATCTCATGTCACTATTTTTGTAGGATTCAGTAGAACATGTTAGAATGACTGTGGTAGACCAAGGGATCTGAAGACGTATAGGACGTTGTCATCTTCACAATTCAGTCATATGGCTACTTTATGCCAGTATAAATCAGCATGGTAAACTAGAAAATAAATGTCCAATACAGCTTCATGATAATTGTGAAAAGCATATTAACCAGTTCACACAAAGGAAAGTCTCTTTTCTCTACTTATGAACTTTATTTCGTGCTATTGAAGATATCTTTCAACCCTAGGGAAACACTAGGGAATTTTAACCAGTCAAGATTTCTCACCTAATAATAACTACAAGAAATATGAAGAAGTGACTCATACTAAATATTGATGACCTAACATTTCAGTGTTAACACTAGCAGCTCTTATAAAACAACTTGTTATAAATTAGTAGCCTTTTATATAAATTATATTTTAGCACAGAAGAAAAATGCTTATTTTTGCTTCATTTGACACTAGTCTTCTGTTTACGTGTGAAGCCATAATGTCTTTTTCTTTCTATACAGTATCAAAGAGAAAAGTTCTCAGTTGGTACTGGCTATTTGAAATGATAAAAACATCATTTTGGCAGATAAAGTAGAGTTGAGAAGGTAATTGTTCTGATTGCTGAAAATCCTGGAGGAAAGCCTTAGCTATAATTTATGTGTTACAAGATATACCTTTCAGACTGTTGCCCCTGGAATTATT
This sequence comes from Crypturellus soui, assembly GCA_032275445.1. Classification (NCBI taxonomy): domain Eukaryota; kingdom Metazoa; phylum Chordata; class Aves; order Tinamiformes; family Tinamidae; genus Crypturellus; species Crypturellus soui. Next base: position 241,678 of record JAUBNY010000372.1, on the reverse strand, counting down.
TTTTCTATTTGTTAACAGGAGAGACGCAGAAGCATGTTAGGCTATATACCTGGGAATGGGATTTGGACAGAAAAGAAAATCAGCATGCTAGGTCAAATGAAAAAGAACCACAAAAACAAACTGCAACTCAAATCCTACTATTCTCTGCAGCAGAGAGTAGAGAGTAGAGAGGCATTTGAGAAACTACCTGCATCCAATTGAGACCCCAGGGTATAAACAAGGTAAAAAATTGGTTCCAATATTTCTCTTTCTTCCCTCTTTAGTGGTAGTGTTTAGCAATAGCTCTGAGGTTAGGACATCTTCTTACCAAAGGATGGATGTGAATCTCCTTAGACGGTGGAAAACCTAGGAACAACGCTTTATGGCTGAGCACTCTAATTGCTAGGAGTGTCTTTTGGAAAAGTAGTGACTGCAATTGTATTTTACATAGTGTTCACAGACTTGTTAGGAGGTGAGGAAGAACAAGGAATAAAAGGATTAAGCAGGGAAAAACTAATACTTTCTGAATGCTTGCATTTTTCCTGTGATAACTGTTGAATGTTAATTAGAGGTGGAATGTATTGGAACTTCATCTATATGCAAAAATATATTTCAACATTATTTGGCACTAGCTTATGACTAGTGAGAGCACCTAACATTTTGTTGGAAAACATCCAAAACACAAGATGTCCTAGAATATGAAAGTTGGCAGCAGAGACCGAGTTACTAAATGAAGCAAATAAGTAAAAATAACATTTGAAAGAAGAGGTGCTGAGTTGCCTAGATGCTAGATGCTGAGGAAAGAATCAAAGATTCTATTTGTCTGTTAAACTTTAGTCTGAACCTGTTTAAGCTTTAAGCTGTTGCTTTTCCCATTTTTAAACTGAAACTTAACCGTAAACATGTCTCAGTAAAAGCCTTCAATAAAAAAAAAAAAACATCCAAATTCATCAGGCCAGAAAGCAAATTGGCCTCTTTATTTTAACTAAAAAAAAGCTTGTCAAAAAGCTTTCAAGTCACTTTTACCTCTCCCTCTTACCCATATATGCCCCAGCCCAAACTGTTTGTACTGACCCCTTGTGCTCAGAAAGTAGTCTACCAACATAGCAATAAACCGAAGAGCAGAAAGGAGGAGGGATAGTACACTGAATTTATTAAGTACTTGTGGATATTGTTACTTCTCCTGGATTTTGTTGCTTGTTTGAATGCTGACAACATAAAGTAAAACCATAAAGCTCACCTGCTCTGGTGGACTGAAGCTTTAATGATGGCTAGGGCAGGAAGGGAAAAGATGTCCTAAACTTAGTGTGGAAAGAAGAGCAAAATATTAATTAATTGGCAGCTATGTATTAATTCCTGGAAAACATACCTAATGACTGCTGATCTTGGCACTAGAGCTAATACTTACAGTCTATCTGTAGAAGGATTCAGAAAAAAAAGCAAGTTGAAACCATAGATCTCTTTACACAGATTTCTTGGGGTGTAGTATCATCTTTGTATTTGTCCTCCAGAAATGACTGCCAACTCTACTGCCTTTTGATAGCTAACAGCAAGGAGGTCGTTTCTTACTGCACTGTCACTTTTTCAGCATCTCTACTGACCTTACTTGAATAGACTTATATTAATTACGAAGAAAATTCAAATGCAGTTCTAGAAATTCAATTCTATCTGCCTTCCTTGTAACATTACTAGAGGTACAAAAGCAGTTTAGAATATAGAAATGGAGTGGATGCCTACTGAGAAGACATTTCATAGATTCATTTGCTTCTTTGAATGGAAGACCTAAACAAGAAGAAATCAGGAATTTCTACAATGCATTGAAATAACTTTAAACTATTTAAATAGCATGGGATGAATAGCTAAAATCACATACTCATATACAGACTGCCTGGAAAAAAGGAAAATGAATGAACATATACATTTTTATATCTATTCCTCACACTTAAAAAAGAATGTTATTATGATTTCAAAGATATGTGAGAATACCAGTGATATAAGCTTATTTTAATCCTTGTTATGAAATATCAGTTATGCTGCAGTGCAGAAAATTATTGGGCATGGAGAAGAGAATAGCTGACTCTTGCCTGTAACCAATATGCTGCTGTAGAAGAAACCTAACTTCCAGGAATGTACATAGAATGGATCCAGGTTTTCCCTCAGACATGCTCAGTTTCAATTACCTTTACACCAGACACCAGATTAGCTCCCAGGAACAATGATGATGAGAAGATGATACTGAAAAATACGGAAAGGGACTGAAGAGCGTGTCAGAATTGGGAAAGTTACGTGTTGCCCCCAGAATTGGAGTCTATCTTTGCCTCTGCTGAAAATGAATTTCTGTTTATTATTTTCTGGGTGCCTGGAGTCAAAAACGTCAAGGTTTACAGAACAGCTGAACACTTTTCTGCTTAAATAATTGAACTCAATAGAACTTTGTGATTTAAATTTCTGTAGTCTACATTGCATGTGTCCTCAGATAAGAAGGAAATGTGTCTGTAAATGTCTCACACTAGAACACTCTAAAGGTTTTAACAATCTCTTTCTGATTTGGTCCAAACTCCAAAATGGATCCTTATCTCTTAATGGCATTGTAAAAATACCTGAAATTTTTACCTGCTTTGCTTTGCCTGCTTTGCTTCGGTGTTTACCAAGGGCAGCCCTTTAGAGTCCCAGGCCCTAGCGACAGGAGAAGAAGACAGGAGAGAGGGACACTTGCCCAGAGTAGAGGAAGATTGGGTCAGAGAGCACCTAAGACACCTCGATATCAACAAATCCATGGGCCCTGAT
>JAUBNY010000372.1:200818-217459 GCA_032275445.1 Crypturellus soui | reverse complement strand
GCTCCCTCAGCCTCTCCTCACAGGGCAGATGTTCCAGGCCCCTGATCATCCTTGTGGCCCTGCGCTGGACTCTCTCCGTCAGCTCCACATCCCTCTTGTACTGTAGGGCTCAGAACTGGACACAGTGCTCCAACCATTATGATTTTATGCGATGCAGACAAAGTACAAAATTGCCACAAGAGCATACTAACAAATGAGGGTTTTTATTTATTTGCTTGTTTCAGATAATTCCCTAGCTTAGGATCTCTCCAATATCTAAAGCTGCAACAAAGCTTTCACTTTATTCCTAGGAAAGCTCGAATCTGAGCACAGGGATGAGATCCTGTGGAAAAAGTAACGTGAAATCTTAAATCATACCAGAATTCCTTTCTTGAGGCACATCACTATATCTCCCATTGAGAATAAGGAGGGGGTAAGGTATAAATTTGCTGCCAGTGATCATCAAACTCTGCCTGGGTGCAGTAAGCTTATGCAGTGTAGAACCCTGTGCCTGGGAACTTGCTTAAGGTTCAAGGTTTCCTACAGTTACAGTACAGATTATATCTTTTCATTGGATCTGCTTCTACCTCTCCGTCTTCATCAGTCCTTGAAATAGAAAGTTTATACTCTTGCTTCAAAACTCCTTTGACAATTTTTCTCGTTGCATCAATGTTCTCATTTCCATTCTTTGGACCTTAATGTGTTTTTTTTTTTTTTTTTTTTTTTTTTTTGTATTGCTTAAGTACCACATGACAACAGGAGTCAATATATTCCTCACATCACATTCAGCTAAATCGTGCAGTTTGGGCCTATTCCTTTGCCTGCTTTAACCATTGATTCCAGGTGCTGGTGCACTAGTGCTCTTCACTTTCTGATTCACCTCCTGCATGTTTTCTACCATGTTAAATTTCATGCCACATTATTGTTTCTGCTGGAACTGAAATTTGTTTTTTTTTTCCCTTTGTGTTGCAAATGGATCTCTTTAAAATCTGACTTTCCCACTGCACAGCAGAGGGATTCCAGATATTTCAAACAAAGGGTCATCAGAACTCACTTTATTCTCTAGATTCTTCAAAATGACATTTTTTTTTTGCAATAGCAAAAACAAACAAAAAACTCTCAGATAGCTTTGAATAATACTGTCTGACAGAAATCTAATGAGCAGAATATCAGCTCAGTTTTGAAGTTTGGCAACTGAGAAAATTACCTCTTATGATAAGGAGGGATGGATAACCTTAGTGATACACAATAGCAACAATCCCATCTGCAAGTATCCAGCATTACTTCTGGTATTCAGTCCTGCTTGTTAATGGAAACCATTTCTAAATTAAGGCCTGTGATGATAACAGGCAAATGACAGCTGATAAATGGAGCCAGCATCCTATATGTGGCCCTGAATTTTCAGTTTCTTTCATCCATCTTATGACCTCAGAAAAACACTAGAGCTAGAAGATTTTTAAAAATAGGAGGTAAGAAAATTAATAAAAATAAAGAGACTGGTAAAGCTGTATACTGCAATTTCCATGCAGTTTTTACCTGAGAAAGTTGCATAAGGTAAAGATAGTAACATGATGGTAGAGTTGGTCACATTCTTTTAAAGCCCCACAAAACACTTTTACTGAGTCATGGGTCACTTCAGAAAATTGATGTCCAGCCCTGAGCACAGTCAGGGGTTCCTGCGGGGAACTTCCGCTAACTTCCTGTGGGGTTGGCTTCGTGTGCTCAGGACCAACTTGGCGATGGTGCAGCTGGGGCCACTGCAAAAAAGAACAGGCAGATGCCTTGAACTAGCCTCAAGGCATCTGGGCTGAGAAGGCTCATCTGCAGCTCACTTCCATTTTGCTTGGCTTTTAATCTGAAAATCAGTTCTCCTGAGCTATGTTGCCGCAGTGTTTGGATGTGTCTGGTCATGTACCTTGTTGATCTGGACCTTTGCCCGCTGTCTTGCTTGACCTCAGGTGTGCCTTGTCACCTTGCCTGATGCTGGCAGCTGGCTCTTCCCCCTCCTTTCCTTACTCCCTCACAGGCCCTGCCTGGTGAGACCCTATCTGCATGTGCTGCTCCATTGTAGTTGGAAATCAAGGACACATGCACCTGTTGTTGTGACCAAGTGTGTGTTTGAAGAATGGGGGATGTCAGTCATTTTAATTCTGTGGACACCAAAATCTGAGTGTCAGAGAACTCTACAACACTTGTTATCTTTCATCACAGTTCTGAAATGATATTGTGGTATCTCATGCAAAGAATGCTGTACATTCCGAGTAGACTTGAAAATATGGAATCTGTTTTGGCTCCTTTAAGTTGCACCTGTTTCAATAAAACAGGTTAACTCGCTGCTGAAAAAACGTGGATGACACATTGCTGAACATCTCCCAGAGCTGTGGAAGCTGCAGAGCTTCAGTTTTACCAGCTCATGGATCAACTTCAGCCTTGCAATGGGTTCACATCCTGGTGAGTTCCATGTTCTTGTTAAAGTCTTTTCTGAAGTATTCCTGTGTCTGGAAACTTCCTCAAATCCTGGCCTGGTATGGCCATTTTTAAGTGTTATATTCCGCTCTCCACATTCTTTTGTGTTACAACATTTTTAAAATCACAGTACAAAGATAATAATTCATAATGCTTTAAGAAAGATCCAAGTGTGTGTATAAAAGAGCTTTCTTCCCCTTGAAAAATAGATCCAGATTGTGTTTGTGGCTACAGCTCGTGGACATCCTCAAGGACATCTCCCACAGGAGGAAGAATGTCTGGAATGTGTCATTACAGAGAGAAATAAATTGTTAGCTCTGCTGTGTTCCAGGGACTGATCTCATGGTTAAATAAAAAAAAGGGGAAGTGATATCTACTCATACACAGAATCAACTTTTTTGTTTACTTGTTTTAAGTGAAACAGTGGCTTCCTATGGAATCTTAAAGCTGTCTTTACAAAAGAAAATGAATGCTTTTGTCCTTCGAGAAGTGGAATCTCACCCAACTTTGATCTCTCCAATTTCTCCAAAACCAGGTGTGGATGTAGAGTGGCAAATCTTTTTTTGTGGATTTTTATCAGTTTTTCAGGAGTGCTTTTGAGCAAGAAATGCACTTATCACTTTCAGAAGGTTCTTTCCAGTCCTGTTTCCTGTAGTATCTTTGCTTTTCAAAGGTGTCAATGAAACTTAGAATCCGAAGGACTTGAATTCCTTGTGAAAATGAGCTTTGAAACTGTCAGGAAGTTTTACTCCCTATTAAAATCAATGAAGGACAACTTAATTTTAAAATATATATGATTGAAAAAAAAATATTGAGAATGGAGGAAAAAATATTGAAAAAAAAATATTGAAAAAATCATTAGAGCCCCTAATGCTTTTCACAGTCAACACATTTAGGCACTGATAGAGATTATGTTCTTACTTGGATAATTTGAAATGTTTTCTTAAGCTGCTAAGTAAACATGCGAGTGACTTACAGAACATAAACCTCTCAAACAGTTTTTCAAAAGTTTGCTTATGAATTTCATAAACTAGGAGACTGGCAGTGGAAAACTGAATGGAAAGTGAACCTAGTTCTGGCCTGGTTAGATTAACTGCACAGACCTTTAAAACAGCCCATCTTCTTAAGCTGTTGGACGTTAAGACACCTTTTCCCTCACTCTTCAAATGGAAGCAAAATGGTATCCAGCAATATACGGTTTTTACAACACCTGAAAATACAACCAGTGTTCTGTCTTTTGACCTAAAAAATGGCAAAATACATCTAAAGACACAGATAGAATAAGAAATTCCTTAGGCTTCAGAAGGCTTATAGCCAGGAGAGCCTGTGGTTCCTGACTCTCTGTGTAAGTAAGCTCTCAAAAAGTATTTCTTCAGGTGCAATAGTTAACAGGGAACTAAATCACAGCTTCCAGGATATATGTGACACTGAGAACACATGATATTCCCTTGCAATGTTCTCCTGGTGATAGTATCAGTGGTTAATTAGCCACACTTGCAACAATTTTAAGATTTTTTTTTTCTTCATTTCCTGTGAATTTATCTGGGTTCATTTTAAACTGAAGAGCTCTGTAAGTACTCTTGCAGCTACTCAGCTAATCTCCATCCTTCAAGATAAACAGATGGAGCTTCCTGAATCTTTTGCTATAACCCATTTTATGTGTATTTCTGCTTTGAGTAATGCTTTTCTGATATTCTTATCCCTCTTCCTTATAACTGTAGCTTACCCAGAATCAGTGAATGGGGATCAGCTTAGTGTTATGGAAGCTTCTCCCTTTGGATTTGGAGCTCTACAATTGTGTGTTTCCAATTTCTTAGTCCCAAAGGCCTGCCCCACAGAACAGGCAGCTCACCTACTGTCCTTGGCACTTGTCATTGCATCCCTTCCTGCTAGTGCCATTTCAGCTAGAATCCAGGTGGGTTTGTGTCATCTGCTCTTGTGTAGAAATTGTTAAGGAATTACTCAGACACTGAGGTGTTCAATAGCCAGGTGCTACAGAAGGGACCGAATTGTCTCATCTCTAAGGCCTCAGGAGGGAATCTCAGACTTTTTCTTTGACTCCAGAGAAGCACTTTCCCAGCTATAACTTTCTGCCCTTCCAAAAGCGATCCAGATTATGGCATGCAAGTGACATTTTAGGACTGGAATTTCCTTGTCCTTTCTCTCGTCCTATTGTGGCTGCCGCTACCACTTCACTCCTGCTACTCCTTGCTCCTTCCAAGCTTGCTTTGTCAGGGTGAAGAACTGTGACTCCAAGCTAGAACCTTCCAGCAGATTATTTTCATCTTTCCACAAATGTGGTGTGATAAAAGAAAAAATAGCTGGTTTACAGCTATTTGTTGTATTTGTTGTGATCTATCTGTCACTCAGCTTTTAATATTATCAGTATGTGCCTTGATTGTTTTTATCAACTGAACTTATAATTTCATAAAAAATATCAACTTAATTTGACAAGATCTATTTTCCTTGTACCCATGTTGATTAGCAGTAATTATATTATCCTCCTTTAGTTGCTTATTACTTGAATCCCCTATCAGGCTTTACATAATTACAACAATCTCAATACTGGCAGCATGAGATCTTAGCTGATAGCACTTAAATTATCTTCTCCAAGATAATGCAGTTTTTTTTTCTTTCTTTTTTCTTTAAATATTCTCAATAGATGCTTAACCTATTAATCCTGTTCTATAAAATGTTATGATATTGTGAACAGATACTAATACCTTTCTTCTTGTTTTCTTTCATGAAAGATTTGACCAGGAGATTCAAAATTTCTTTAGTCTGGGTTGATACTTCCCATAAACTAGGAATTTTTGTCAATATTTCCCATAAACTGGGAGTTTTTATATTCAAAAATGTAAATCTTTCTACCAGACTGCAATACATTAAACTCTCTTTTTCCTCAGAAAGGAACATATTCCAGGCTTTATTTTAATTCCTTAAAATTCTCACATTGCTGAATTGATGGTACAATCTGAAGGAGCCAATGACTAGATTTCATGTAGCCTTTAAGCAAGAAAAAAGGACTACTGTTTAGTGCAATGACTGTGGTTCCAAATTGTCCTTATTATATGCTTTTCAGATCCACCTCCCAGAAGATGCAACTGTCTTTAAAGTGTGTTTGTGGGAGGTGTATGCCTTGGCTGCCTCTGTTCATATCTTATTTATTTCATCAAATTTAATGTTTATTATACTTTCCCTATGGGACTTCATATATAGGTTACTATTTTCATGAATTCCATTTCTTGAATACAAATAGCAAACTTTGAGTATATGATTCAATTTGTCTGTAACATGTTAAGACTCTGGTACATTTTGCTTACTAAATATAGTTCAGTGAACATATTTCATCAGCTGTGAATAAGACTGAAAACAAGAATCCCCTGTATTCGTACCTAGGGTATATGTGCCTATATATTTTTTGTAGGGAGATTCCCATTTTTGGTTTCAAATGGCTTGTGTAAGTAACATAATAAAGAAAAATTTGTAAGCTAAAGTACATATTCAAAGTTAAAGTAAAACCCAGGGTTGGTTACTGGGTTATTTTGTTCCCAATTTGTACATTAGGTCTTCAAATGACTGAAAAACTAATACTGTGTTCAGGTGAATTTAAAATTCGGGCTTTTGAATTTTTTTTTCAATTATTTAACTTTAACAATATAATATGATCAATTTTGCTTTATTTATTTCTTCATTAATTTTAATTAGTCAAGTCATGATGTTAACAGTGAGAAGTCTTTGAACATAGTGCAATAACAGCATATATAGGATAAAAGAAAGGCTTTGCAAAGTTCAGAGGCTCTAATTAGAAGATTGGATCTAATACATTTCTTTTCCCAAGTAATATTGGGTTTTATACATGATTTATAAGATCTGAAAGGCCAAAATAAATGTAAGTCATTTAATATTCAGACTGTAGATTGATATCCCCTGATTTTTTTTTGTAAAGAGTAGCTGAGTTAAGTTGACTGAATATTAGCTTATCAGGAACTTTGCTGCAGTTTCTGGAATAATTATTTCTTTTTCTGAACAACAACATTTTAGGAAGAAATGATTGTTTTAGCAGTGATCTTCTCAAATGAAGAAGATCAGGAGTTCTTTTTGTATGCTCTACAGTTTGCTGGGTTTTTATCCGGAAGAAATAACCATGGTCTTATAATGCAGTTGTGTTTATTGAGTAAGCAATCCTAAACATTTTTAGGCCAGAATTAGTATTCTGCATTCAGTGACATTTTTGAGAAATACATGTTAATAGGAGTTTGGGATGAAGGTGAGAAATATGTGAGTGCTCTAACAATGTTGAATGAACAAGGATGAGAATGACATATTTATATTTGCTTGCATTCTTGACCTTCTGTGGTTTGATGTCACAGGAAACTATGATGATAGCTGAGTTCCGCAAATGGAAATGCAAAACTTGCACCTGGTTGCAGAGGCAGAAGACTTGTAATTATATATGAAGCAAAATGTAGAGCATACTGAGAATGAGAAAAAGCTCTGGGTTAGGTTCTCTGGCTTAGCTGATAAAGTTAGTGGGATCAAGTAATATACGCATCATTTAAAGACATGGTCCTAGAGAAAATGCCCCATATCTGATTACTCTGTGACTTTATAGTCTCTCTCATTTTTTTTATTTTTTATTTTTCATGTAATTGATTTCAAAAATCATTTTTTTTTAAGCTTTCCAATTTCTGAATTGGTAGGGGCACATGTATCTATTAAAATGAAAAGTTTATATTTAGCAGGATGTTTTGTATAGGAAAAGGCTTATGTAGTGGTTGAACATGTTCATTTTCCTCTTAAAACTTATAAAAATGACATGTTAATGAAAGAAGAAAATTGCAATAATTATTAAAATCTAATCCTTTAAGCTGAACTGTATGTCATTGAATAAACCATGAAGAATCTTTCATGTATACCTTGAACATCCCTTTAATAGGGTGGCAGAATTGGTATAAAGAGAGGATTCATTCTCATACCAAATATTTGAGCTCTGGATGCTCAGATGCACAGGAACTGCTGCTGAGTCATAAGGCTTCATGCATCTTATTAAATCCAACTAGAGTATAAAATGGGTTCAATTTTCCCCAAGAGGCACAGGTAATTATGGTGGAAATGGAAATAGGCCTACAGGGAAAATTAGAGCAGAGCACATTTGGGGTAGGCATATATTGGATGGTGACAGACATCACTACAAACTTCACCTAAGTTCTCTACATTCAAGCTGAATTGAGAAGTATTTGGATATCAACAGAGGTGTTAAACTTCTCTTTTTTGTAGCAGTAGGGTTTCCAAGGTGTATCACTTGTTCTTAATAAGCAGCAAAAAAGCTGAGCTGCAGCTTTCTGAATATCTTCCAGTAACTGTGAGGCAAAAAATAAGTATCTTAGCATAAAGGGTAATCTGGGATGGTGCTGGAAAATTAGGAGCATTCAAACTGGAAATAGTTTGTGTTTATATTGCAGAAGAGTGTATAATGAGTTCTCTGGACTCAAGTTTTAATTTAGACCTCTTAAATGGTATGGGAAATAGCTTATTATCAACATCTTGGGAAGGGATATACATAGATGGGACTGAGACTGGAGAAGCCTACAGTTTTCAATACAAAAATGCTGTCTTTTCTAAAAGAAAATTGCAGGAAGGAGTAATTGTTTTAGAGGCACTACACTTGTAATCTCTTAACAGTAGTGTTGGATGCCGACTTGCTTACAAGATTGTCCTCCATGCACCAATATATAATGAAATGGAGCTCTGAAGTAGTTTTCAAGATTGCCTTGATTAAGAGAAGTTGAAGATAAAGTATGTTAAATAAGGCTGAAATCACTGTTTCCATCAGAAAGAGGCAGATTTATACTTGTTCATGGGATTTTCTGTAAAGCAAGTTCTTTTTTTGCATGAACAATGAAACTTATTTCCTAAACTGTTTTGTTCATTTTTCTCCAAAGATGAGACTTTTGGACTCATTCAGAATAAAAGAACAAAAGAATTACTTGCCCTAGGTAGGTTAGGAAATTCAAAAGACTTCCTTTCCTTATTCAAAAATGGCAAATGCACACACACACACATATATACATACATATTTAATTCTTATGTCTTGTTCTAGTTGTTCCCCATCCTTAATGCTTTGCATATTAGTTCCCTTTCCCAAATATGGTACTTGTGCATTGAATTCCATCATAGTATTCCAAAGTCACTTTTTGATTTGATGCTTTTCATATAATCTTTCATATAACCTTTTCATATAAACAGTATAATGTATTATACTGTTTGTAGAGAGTATCCTTTGTTACATGGTTTACTGCATTATCAATAATGTTTATAGAATTTGATCCTTGATTGTTTTCTCTTCTTACTCACTGTCACTTTCCATTTGTATTTATGCTCCTTTATTTTCCTCCTAAATTCTTAGAGATTTTTCCCATGTCTACCTATTCTGTCTTAGGCAGCTCCTTTCCTCCTGGGGGACTTTACTCTTCTTTCTCAGATCTTTCATAAACACTCACTAACTGGGCGCCTTTCTGTTAACACTCTGAGGTGGGTGGTACTCCTTGCTCACCTTTCTGTGGCTGTAGGATATTCTATACAGTAATATTTCATGATAAGTAATCAAGCCAGAAGACAGAGCTGAGGTTTTACACTCAGGCTTTATTCAACTATTATAAACCACATGCAGTATTATGCAATCCTGATGTGCAAATGAATATACTGGTTTTTTTTTATTTAATATTTGTTTTTTGAATACAAATTTGGGCAAAGTCTTCAGAATAAGACAAAACTGAGCAGTGCAAATGCTACAGCCTCCATGATAAAATCAGACCTGATACTGTGGCAGATACACTTTATTCTGTGAGCAGAATCCTACTTTTATGCTGGAAATGGTGAAAATGAATGATTAGTATCTGACCAAGAAAGGGGACTTGCAAATCATATTGCTGTTGTTCTTAGAGTGCACAAATTTCCACAGGCGCTAGAATCTTCTGGAACGCAGTAATGTCAGACATGCAACATTGCTTCAAGGTCCCTCTGGTCCAATCTGATTAGATTACATTTAGAAAAAAAGTGCAAGAATTTATGCAGCATGCTGTGAGGGAACATTTCTTTTTCCTAATCTTAGGGGTTTAGTTGTGTGGTTGGAGATCCTGAAGCACAAAAGCTATCTATCTACAAGGTCATTTTATTTTATCATAATGTAACTCTGGATGTTTACACGTGAATATCTTGGTCCTATAGTGTTGTTTCTGGCAGTGCCTTATTGTGACGATGCTAATAGTTGTTTCCCCCCGCCGCCTTCTCTCCTGAACAAAGAATATTCTGTCTTAAAAATGTTCTCGTCTTACTATTGGTAATACTATGAGTTAATAAAATAAAGAAAAACACTGGTTTACTCTTTGCAAAGGCTAAATTATTCCAGCTTGTAAGCAATTTCATGTAAGTGTAAGCAAATGTGATTCCATCCTTGCACGGGCCTGTTGAGTTTGTCCAGGTTTTCAGCTGTCATAGGATTGAGATCATGCTTTGCAGCATTGCCATAAAATTTGGATGTACAAAGTCACCAGAAATGAATGGTATGTTTTTAAGTACTGTCTTCTGTGCACTGGAAAATTAAATTCCAGAACTGTAAATCTAGAATTTCTCAGATGATTAGAGTTAAATTTAAGGTGAGTCACAATTGCTTTATTGTCTTTCAACTGTCATTCTGGCCACCGAGTTAAGCCTTGAAGGGTTTAGTTATATCTGAGATCCAGGGTGCTTAAACTGCATTTTACAAATGTAGCTAATAAAGAGAAAGCCCATTGCAGAGAAATGAAGTTGGCTGCAATCCCATTATAGTCTTGAATATAGTAAAAGAAGGAAATATGCAACAGATTTTGAAGTCCCAGTAGCATCAATTCTGAGCACAAAAATTGTCAGAATTGCACTTTAACTGACTACAGAAATAATTGCAAGTGTAAAAAATGCCTGGATAAGCCTTCTGCTGTGGTTTACAAACACATTTTAAATCATTCACTTGAACACTTTTGTCACACAGGCTGCATGCTGAGACATAAATTAAATTTTACAGGAAAGAGAGGATAATAGCATGGTTTCAATGATTTTTGTGTTTGTGTGTGTGTGTGTGATTAAAAGTGTAATTCCTGTGGAAGATAAATTTATATTGTTTCAAATCACAAGATTTTATAGTTAGCATTCATTCTGCTTTAAGTACCCTTTCTGTTGTCTGGAGGTGGATTCAGAGGCTGACAGAGATCCAAGCTTTACTCTATTTGTACTGTGAAAACAACCCTCCATGGGGCAGTGGGGAATTGGTGGCTTACAATATCATAAGCACTTCCTGACTTCCCTCCTCCTCAGGTTTTTCTGCATGAATTTCTGTGCCTGCGGGTGTGATAGAAGATCTTCCTAAGCATCTCCAATAATTGACTCTCATTGCCTGTCTGCTTATCACAGTGTTGGACCACTACTGCAAGAAATCCTGTCAAAGTGAAAAAGTTGGAATTTCTTCCACTTCTGATACTTGAGGCTATCCCATGCTGCTACTGAACTCGTTAAAGCTGAAGTAGCACAAATCAATTAGGAGACTAAGATTGCCACTCTCAATGCTAATTCATCTAGAAATATGCTGGTTCCCTGTAAGTAACTATATCTTTTTACATTTTTTCCAGCCTTAAAAAAAAAAAAAAAAGACTAATTTTCCACATAATACAATTTTTGAAAAGAGCACTTGTTCCACTGTATATTTTTAGGCAACAAAACTTGGCCAAGCAATCTTCATACCCCCATTCTTTTTTCCTCCATTATCATTATATGTTTAAAAAAAAAGGAATCTAAAATACCAGTCGTAGAAGAACAAGGTAGAGGTGGATCTAATCTATAAAGCTGGACCTTAGATCTTAATGGTGCAGTTCTGAAAATAGTTCAGATATAGGATTTTGAATTAATTTCTCACAAATGAAATCAATTCTCCACTTTGGAGGACTGATTATGCACATTTAACTCAAAATTAGCCACACAGAAACAACCAGAGGCCTGTGCATTAAATTGCTTCCATATGCAATCAGAATGATATGCCCTAAAGTATGAATAGGTTATTAACATGTTTCTGTATTTCAGGATTAATTGACTGAGATCAAAACAATTCTAATGTTAAAAACCTGGGTTACCTATTCTGGACCTGATGTTTTCAGCAGGAAAAAGGGATGTGCTGTTTATATCGGGTATATGAGTAATGCTTCTTTTGTTTTCTGTGCCTTACGTTCCTAAACAAAACCACTACAGTTAGTCATTTAAAAGAGACCTTGTCCTGGTCCTGCGTCTGACAGCTGGAGGTAAAGCAGGCTTTGCTGGGAAATACGAATGTTCCAAGAGGCACAAGGCAAATGTAGTAACTCATAAGGAAAAGCTGAGATTGGCATGTTTTTAATTTTGTATTTTAATTCTGTTTCAATACTTGAAATAATTTTCAAATATTAGTGATTAAAAGCAATTGAAAAAAGCAAATTATTGGAAGGAAGCTATACTCCAAAACAAATGTGTGTGTGTGTGTGCGTGCAAATATATATATACGCCCACACACATCTCAAATGTGACCCAATCTGTTCAGAATACAGGAAAAAGGTCTGTTTAGGTTTCTTGAATTTAAACTATGCAAAAAAATACATATATGCAAATAATATCTCCTTAGAATACAGCTTGTCACTGAAACGCATCTATTTTTTTTACCAGAACAGACTACTAAAAATCTACATTTTTTTCCAACTCCTGGTTTTTTTCAGTGGAGAAAAATAGTTAAATTAGCATGGAAATATAAAATGCAGTGTAGAGATTCATAATGTCACAAATATTTGATTGAATTGTAGGTGTTAATCTATAAGGTAAAGAAGGCCAAAAAGCTTTTTTAAATTGATAAACAGATTCTTGTCTTTTACAAAAAGCAAATGGTTAAAATATTATCCCTGCTAAATCTTTTAAATGTAAAATAGCTAGAATGGCTTTGACATACTCATTAAAATTAATATGAACATTTCAGTAGGACAGACTGACTATCATAAATTATTCAAGTAAGGAAATTATGCCATTCAACAAAGCATGCATTTTTAAAATTTAACTACTGGCTAATTTCCATTTCACCCTGAGTTACCAGTTTTATCTTCTTGGGCTTTCAAAAAGAAATCAGTGACAATAAACATAGCCTGTACTACTGCGCTGTGGATCACGTAACTTTATTATATGGTGTAGCCATGGTTACAAGTCATTGAAAAAGAAAAGAGACAAAGCCCTGACAGCAGTTTGTTGTCAGGCATGAAACCATAAATCAAATTAATTTTATAGCTCTTCAGACATGAACTGGTGCTATTAATAGCTTATGAGCTTCAGCGCAGGGGGAGGTCTGCGCAGAGTGTAACACGGGAAGGAACGGCATGAGCCCACCTGCAGGATGACGCAGTTCGAGCAACTGTCAAAAAGTGTGATAATTGTTGTCCAGAATTTATCTATATTTGTCTGTATAATCTAGGAACACAAAAATGGACAAGAAGTTCCTCTATTGGGAAATTCGGCCCTCTGTTATTGAAAACTGTGTTTAAAGTCTTTCATGAACTTTTAAAAATTCCATTTTTAAATGCTTTAAGTATCCTTCCTGTTAGTCCTGCTGGAAGGCTCTGTGGTTTAGGGAAGAACTTCTGATTTCCTAACTATTTTTATGTGTAGGTTCAGGAACCAGCACTGTTCATCATACCTATGTAGCTCCTTGTCATACTTGAGATGTTTGAGGGATATTTTTTTTTTTTTTTTTTTTCTGAATAGACCTGCTTTGCTAGGTTCTTTTCGAGATCCCATCTCCTTTTCTGAATTCGTTTAAGCATTCCTTCTCTGCAGAAGGGATCAGCAAGGAGATTCAGCACTTTGAATTCCTGTTTTTTGAACATGAGCAGAACTATGCCTAATACTCCAGAAGTATTATGCATTGTCTATGCAGGCACTGATGGCTTGCTGTCCCTACTCTAGGTATTTCCTCAGTACATCCCATGATTTTATTTACGTTTATTTTATTCAGCATGGCAGTGCTGAATAAAATGTGAAGCTCTTTACTATAGCTCACAGCGCTCATACAGTGTTTGCCCAAATTGCTCGAAAGGCTTCCAAGCAACGCCTAAGGGGAAAAGTTGTTCAACAGAACTGATTCAATAAATAAACTGTACAATTTCCAACTTTGCATGCTGAGTTTCACCTTGTGTCCCTGCTTGTTTGTTTCTGAACCATCCTGCTCAGTGCGTGTGCCTCCCCACTCCGTTACATGGCTGTCAGTACAAGTAGTTTCTGGAAGATTTCCATTTGTGTTAAACAAGACAGCATGCAGAACGCTTTCATGTTTCACAAGCAGAGTGACATAAATCGAAAAATTTTAGGTAATTCTGAGTGTCTAAAGAGACACATCAGCTGAAGTATTCTTGACCATCTGGATTTTACTTCTACTTTTCAATCTGTTAATGAATGCCTTAAAATTCATGCTTGACAGATAGTCTCAGAAAAACTCTTTTTTTTTTTTTGTAATATTTTTTATTTATATGAGGAAAGACGTTTCATCAAAACTCACAAAAAGTTACAAAACATAATTTGGCTATGTGCATTGGTTATTATTCAATTAGTTCAATAGGTCTGATAATCTGTTGAATGTTTGGAAGTAAATGAAATATCAGGAAGTAAATTTTCCTGTTATTCTAATGAATTTCTGCAATATAGAATCATTTCCTCTACCCGTTTGGAAGTAATATAATCCAAAATGCTTCTAGACATTTGATTTTACACTTTTTTGCTTTTTTTTTTTCCCTCTCACTTGTTCTTCATGCATAGATGTGGGTCTTCAGCTGTTAAAACTTGCAAGGAAAACGTTCCTAGTTTTGATTATACAATATTTGCATTTTAAATAGTTTGTATCACTTCATCTCAAATGACTCTTAAAAGGTTAACTATCATTATGAGGAGACAAGTAAATACACAGTATTTCTGGAAATATTCCGTTGTCTTACTTTAGTGACTTTCTTTTTTGTATTGATTTGAGGTTTGGAAATACCAGGAACAGTATTTTTCTAGAAGTTCTTCTGTGACATCTGCTGGGTAAAATGTTACTTGCATTGTAATTGTGAAATGTAGTAACTATTCTAATTATAATCCTTCCAGCTCTATTAAGCTGTTTCTAATTCTGATATTTAATTGTTCTGAAGTAGCCATGCTCTGATTAAAGGCCGAAATTAAGATAATATGTGATGTTTTTGGAAGTCATCCTATCAAACTTATACTCATAAACAAAGAGTTATGATGATAAAGTTTCTACCTTTTGTGTGAATTTCAGGGTATTTCAACAAATTGGATAGCCACTGTTTTTTCTTTAGGAAAATCTGCCCGACAGGGTTTTCATAAAAACAGACATGAACAATCAAGTAAATCAGCTCTAGCAGTAAGTAAGCCCCTATACATTCCTTCAGAAAATCTTCCACCTTTGTAACATAATGAATTTATATATAATGGGGAGTTCAGAGCAAATGGAACTTGTCTAAAAGACTAAAAGAACAGGGTTGCAGTAACGATTAAGGGCAGTTTTTCACTCAGACTTTCACTTAGGTATGGACAAGGTCCATACTTGCTTACATTACTATGGAGTTAGTTTTCTTATACTTAGGAGAAATTATACAGGAGAAAGGGGAGAAAGGAATAAACATGGACTCTGCTTTTCAATTCTTGATCATTCTGTTATGCGTTTTGCTTTGCTGTGCTGTCTTTTGTTAACCTCTAATAGCATACAAGAGATTTAGTTTCATATCAGGCTATATTAATAACAGCTATTCAAATGGCCAAATTCTAAGTGATTTGTTATTGACCTAGTAAAATAGTGGGAGTACTGAAGTAATGCTTTCCAGTTCAGACTCAGAACCTTCTAATGACACAGGCAGTTCAAGAAAGTGAGTTGAATGTTGTGGTGGACGTGGTGTTTTTTGAGTGTTTCCCTCAAAGAGAAATTGTGTTTTAAATGCTGAATATGCAAAATCTCCTATATAGCTATGCTTCATCAGTCTCAGATGCAGTTTCAACCCATCTGACATGTAGTGAAAGAGAACACGCATTTCTTCCTTCCTTTTCTGCTTAACTGCTCAATATTTAAATAATTAGCTTCTGTCTTCAGTCAGTCAAATTATAACTGTGTAGGTGGTTTCTTTATGAGTAACTTGCTTTCTAACTAAGCTCCTTTCCTGTTCAGATGCCTTTGCTGTGCAGCAGCAAAGTGCAGCATCAACTTTATTTAGGGGTAGAAGCCACATTGGTTCCAAGCAACAAATCTCACATTTTGCTGTCAGTCCTGCATAATTCTGTTGCACTTGATGCACTTGTTGCACCCAGAGCACAGAGTCAGTTCTGCTTTACAGACTGCATCCTCTTACTGCATTTCAGTTTCAGTTCAGCAAGTCTGAACCTCACCGAGGGGATCTTTCCTTTACGAGCCAGTATTTGATTGAAGAAAAAATAAATGACAGATTTGATGCTAGATGGGAAATGGGATTTCCACAGCAGTAGTTCAGTCAGGCCAGCCTGTGACTGGGATTTGCTGTTTGCAAAGAATGAGACATTCTTCCGTCTATTATGCTGGGGATCTATGTCTGTTGCCATCCTAGTGCTCCTCCCTTCTCTACAAAGTCTACTCAGGTTCTGCAAGTTTAATTTTAATTTAATTATAATATTCTTTAATACACTTCACTCATAAAGGGCTACATCTTGGCATTTAATTGCTGCTATGTTTTAACATAGTCTTCTGTGCAATAGAATAGTGACATTGCAGATCTGAAACCTGTTTTGTTTGAAGATTTGTACAGGCTAAGAACTTTTGAGGGGAAAGAATCTCATAATTCTCTGATGCAAAATTGCAATAAAAAGTATATTTCACTAAAAAAAAAAATATGTTGTGATCTCACATGAGAGCAAACCCCCCATATTCCCTCCTCCTTCCCTTACCAGAAGGCCCAGAGGGAAGGGAGGCCCGGGAAAGGAGGTTGCATCTAGGGACAGCAGGGAAACAAAAGAGAAGAGTGGAGAGGCATAAACATGGTTGGTTTGCAGGCTTCATGTTTACTTTTTATATAATATTTGAATAATATTGGTTAAAAGGGAGCCACAGTTTAGGATAAAGACTTCTTTGTGATTGTAAAA
>JAUBNY010000372.1:189228-200718 GCA_032275445.1 Crypturellus soui | reverse complement strand
TGTGCTCTTCCGGGAGCCGGAGTAGCAAGTACGAACAAACATTAGGCTAGCTAGGGCAAGATGAGAGGAAAAGTACACCACCCACCCATCGCCTTTGAGGCTAAGAAAAATGAGCTTCTAGCACCAGCAAATTGAGTATCATTTCCCCAGGTTTGTGCCTGAGGACTCATTATGCTCTTGAGGGGTCCCTGCTACAACCCTCATGGTGCCCAGCAGAAAGCCACACCGCTCCACAGCCCATTCTGTCCATATGTGAATGAAGATGGGGAAGGAAGCACAGTGGTGTGTCTGGGTCTTTGCAGATGAGTTTCAGTTCTTAATGATGTTTTATTCAGGTATTTTCCAGTAAGTGAAATGCAGGTGTTGTGGTTTTGTTAGCTGCAGAGGCCATCTTGTGGCAAACTGCTAGAAGTGGTATTAGAATTTAATTTAGATGGCAAAATGAAATACTGCTTGTTGCAGTATTTCCAGTATTATTTGTATTAGCATCCTACCTTGAAGCATGACCATGCTATAGTATAGTATATGGCATATACCGTCAGACTATACACATATATATATATATGTGTCTGTGTGTGTGTGTGTGTGTATATGTATCTGCTGGGCCTGTAGAAGGGTATTCTTAAAGAGAATATATCGATGGCAAAACAGCTGATGAGAGTATGTATTGTGTTGAGTGCATTATGAAGGTGTATTAATGTTTTCTTCTGTTAATACACTCATTCCTCTCAGAATAAGAAGATAGATTATATTTATTTAATAAAAAATGAAAGGATGGGTATATTACAGTAAAGGGGTGAATTTGTTCATATATTTGGTCATATGGTTAAAAATGATAATCCTAAAGGATGAGACATTACTGAGTAGATTAATTAAACATTATGTAAGTAGTATTCCTTTTAATCTTTTCCATTACTGTGTAATTTTCTCATATATAATAGTGATTTTGTAATCACGATCCCTGAAAATAAAGACTGTGGATTTAAAATACAGGTCACAATTAAGACTTCTCAGATTATCAAAATCTAAAATATGATTGGAGTGGTGGTGAGGGTTGAAAGAGGCAGAGAATTGCTGTTTTGAGTCCAGGAAAATGATTAAATTAATAAAATGATAAGGATGCGCAAGTGGCCTAAACTTGATGAAATAGCTGCATCCGCATGAATATAGCTGGAGCATCAGGAATGTGCAGATGTGACCAGCTATGTAAGCACAAACTGATATTTGCATGTGTAAATACCAAACAGCCAGCTGCCTCCCTGAATGATGATTCCCTGGGACTTGTCAGCCATTTTCCGTTCTTAAGGGAAATGTCAGAGTTCAGGTTTTAGAGGAACTTGTGGTGTGTTGCATCTGCTGAGTTGCAATACTATGTAAGTGAAAACATAGTTACAAAAATTCAACCCTACTATTATTATGCATTTTAAAAATCAATCTTACTTAGGTTTTTGAAGGCAAATGCGATAGTCGATTAAAACACATACTAATGAGTGATGTAAATCTACCTGTCTTATTTTCTGTCCCTTCAATTCAGGAGCTCAATCTAAGCAATAAAATTACTAAAACAGATTTTTTTTTAAAGCATACAGGAAAAAATACTCCATTTTCCAAACTTGATTTTAATCTGAAAAAAAAAATTGCTAGGATAGATAATAAAGAAGCACTAAGTTTGGTAATTTCTGGAAATGCTTTAGATGTTCATTGCAATAACACTAAAATCTGTCATGACATTCACAAGAATAAAAATATTCTTTGAAAGTACAGAAGTCAGCATTAATTATCAAAAACCTGAAAGTGAGATAAAATTTTCTCTATCTGTACTATAATGGTCCCTTACAACCTTGTCAGAGGAATATGTAGACATTATTAGTGGACATACAATAATCAATACATCGGGGAGTGATTCCTATGATTTTGATGAAATGTACTGAATAGTCCTTAGTTTCCAAAATATATATTAATAGCGCTCTGTTGGTTGACTATGATATGTGCAAATAACTAGAATCCTTGGAAGACTGTTCAAACCAGCCTCTAGTTCTTCATACATAACTCTTCAGTACAGCAGCTTTTCCACAAAATAAATGTTCACTTTTAGCAAGCAAGGAAATTATTTTTACATTTTCCTGAAGTATAAAGGTTGCAAAGTTACAAGTAAAAGAGACAGTTCATTGGAAGAAAGCATGGAAATATTCTTACACATCTGCAGTATTGAAATCTGCAATCTGAAATATTCGTACCCATAAGGATTGGAGAAGAACAGGGCTGTTAATTGTTAGAGGTTCTGCCCAGTAGAAGGTTTGTTTTCCCACCTGAAGCGCAGTTCCTCTGAAAGATCCCTCCGGCCGCTCCTCCGCAAATAGTGAGACAGGAGCTGCTGTTTATTAGCTGATCGTGGAAGGGACTTTTTCCAGCAGCAAAGAAGTTCATAGATCTGGTGGGTTAAATTATCAGGGCACTTCATCTTAACAAGCTGAAGTGTGCTCCTCCGAACAGGTAAATGCAAAGCAAGCAGTGGAGTGTCATCTTCTGCAAGCTCTTCTGCAAGCCAGTACAGCAAGTTGTCCCACAGGGCCTCTGCTGGGCAAAAATTTGTAAAATAGAATCATTACTTTTCTAATGTGTAAATCTTTCACTTGGAAAGCTTTCTAAATCTTGAGGCTGAGTGGGTGAACTAAATGTGGTTTGTTTTTGACTGCAGTGAAAGTAGATATGAAACATCATCACTTCTTGTATTTAATGTAATTTTTGGTGATTGTACTGAGATGAGAAGTGGCTTTAGTCAATAGCAGCTTCAACAATGATCTGTAATTTCTGTGACTTTATGAAGAAAGCTAGCAATAAAATAAAACTCATGCATTTCCTATAATTGATACATCAATAGCTTTCCAGTACAAATTGAATGTTATTATGCAGATGTAATATGTGTTCCAGCACCCCATCACAATGTTATCTTCCTTTTTTGCCCTGGTAACCAGATTGTTTCTGGCTTTGAACATCTTTTAATCTATTAGCTACTTTTTTTTTCTGAATATGGCATCTTAAAATGTCAGAATTAAAATAACTCTTAGCATTAAAAAAAGTCTATTACAACTGTTATTTATGCTAATGTTAATACATTAAATAAGTATTCTTACCTGATGAATCAGAAGAATATTTTTGTGTGCTTTTTGGCCGTTTGATCAGCTTTTCTTGCTACCAAAGACAATGTGTTGAGGGAAGAGAAAGGACAGAGTGAGGCAGGGATGGAGGATTGCAGTAAATCAATAGCCTACCTTATCTACACAGAGGCCTTGTGTCATTGTTGGAAACCAGTCCTCATCCTAAGCTGGTGTAATCAATATCCAGCAATTAAAGTAATCAAACTGCCTCTGTTTGGACTAACTGAATGTTTATTGCATCCTATTACAAAGATTGATTTATGCAATTTTATAAATAGTTGTTCAGTAGCATTATGTCATGATTGCTGTATAGAAAACAGGTGTATAGAAAATCTATATAGAACCTTCATACACAAAACAAATTCTGATTTTAAATCTTGCATTGAATTTGCCCGCCTGAGCCCATGTACTAACTATACAATAAAACAGTATAGCATACAGTCCTGTTTCAAGGACAGTAAGAATAGTTAGTGCATATCTACAAAATCATACTGTGTTTGTAGCTGTAGTTACAAATTTCACATGTCTCAACTTCTATTTTTAGATGACTAAAAATCATTGCTCAAAACACAATTTCATTAGAAATTGAAGTTTTTCTTCTGTCTTCCTCTGAGGGGGAAAAAAAAGGCTCTTTCTCTATGATAGAGAAAGAGGAATTAAGTCTTGTGGGCCCTACTCTTGCTTCCTACTCCATGCAGAAGAAGAAAGTATTTACCTAAGCACTGGGCACAAGAAGAGATCAATTCCTATCAAGTGAAGTTTAGATCTTTTTTGGTTCAAATTTTCAGTTATCCTCTTTCAGTGCCTATGTTAAATGTACCTTGCTCTCACAGTTTCAGCTGTGCTACCTGGCAGTGTATGCACAAGTTTCTTTATGAGATTTGCTCCATATTTTCTCATTTCTATTCCTTTCTCTACTTCCAAATTAATAGCATGATATGACTTTTCTTTTGGGTATACTGAGCCATAGACCAGGCTAAGCTTATGTTAAATACTTTTACAAGCCTCAGAATAAAGGGAATAAAAGTTTTTGCAAAAGGAGGCATTGCTTTTCTTACAAAACTCTAGTGTGATTTCTTTGGCTTTGTTTAATTATATATTTATATTTAAACTTATTTTCATTCATTAATGAGAATTTAGCACCTCAGAGCTCTTTATGAGATTTTCAAAGTTCCTGTAGATCAACTCAGTTACCCATGGATTGACTTTAATATATTTTCTGCTACTTAGTGTTAAAATAGTTCTAAAAAGATAAGAATAGAAAATGAATATTGTCTACAAATAATGTAGTATATAATGTATTAGATCTAGAGCATGAAATGTTTAAATATCTGTGGTGAATATCTGTACTTACCTACAGTTCAGCTGCACTGGTATGTGGCTTCATTTTTCTGGTTGACAGCGTAAATAAAATACTGGAGCAGTCAAAGCAGTTTTCTAGTCTAAAAGGCCCTTCAATTGGGCAACTGCCTTTCTGAAGCAGACCACACACTATTTTACTGTTAGACAGCCGCTAGACATAAAACTTCAGTAGATTAGTAATTTGATAATGCTTCTATGTATTACAATAATATATTTTTTTGCAAAACACTGTGATTTCCATCAGTGTTTTCTGAAACGCTCAAGTACTTTCTTAAATAGACCTGTCAGACATGACCAGATTCTACTAGTATATCAAAAAGGACAGATGGAGAAAGGAGAAATAAGCTTTTTAAACTCTCTAGACTAGTTTTACATCCGTACACCATTTTGAAATTGATAGAAGTATTCCTGAGATGCTTAACATCAGAATCTGATCCACAGGGTTTTCGCTGTGCTTAAAATAATAAGTTTGATCAGTCAGTGTTTTTAAATGCTGAGGAAATAACAGCTTCATGAACAAAAATTGTTAATGTTACCTCTTTGCAACTGCAGCCTGTTTAAATTAAAAAGTGATGTGAAAGGTTTCATACAAAGTAGGCCACCACTGTTCAGACCACTATCAGAAATGTATTTGTAGGACTGTGGCTAAAATGGGAACTTGTGTATAAACATGTCTCATAACAAATGTATACAGTAACTGTCTTATCTTCACAATCCAAGGGAGATTTAGGTGTGAATTTTACAGAAAATTGCAATAAATATGTAGTCACATTGGTTATGATTTATTTGTCTTAAATTGCATTTGTCTTTGTCACTAGTGAAACTGGGCCCACTAGATGCTTCTATTTTTCTCATCTATGAAAAGGAAAATATCTCCCACTTCAAAAAATATTTTGAGAAAATACCTATTGCCCCTAGCAGCATGGAGTTTCTTTAATCTTGTGTATTAAAATGTATTCATTAGCATATTTAAACTGAATTTAAGATATTTATGTAAACAAAAATATAGTAGAAATGTAAACAGTCTTTTTTGATCCTGCATATGCTGCTGTTAAGGGATTTCATTCCCAAACATCCAAAGGCAATTACATGTTGGGAGCAAGTGAGAAGTCATTCAGCGTTGGCACTGCTTAAAGATTCAATTAATACATGTTAAGGCCTTACTGCAACAACTGGAATCCCATAAGCATCAAAGTAAGAGCAGGGCTCCAAATTGGACCCTGATATCAGTAGGACAGATATGAATGGTGAGCATTATGTTTTAATGCGCTCGTGAGATGTGTGACAGCTTCCTTGCTGCACTAAAATAGTATGATAGAAAGTAGCAAAATGGAACCAGCCTAGCTGGTGGGCATCTGTCATCGTCACAGCAATGTCTGTTCTTAATGCCCTAGTTGTACCAAAATAAGTGGGAGTTGCATACAAAGCAATGCATATCTTACTGCTAGAAAAATGTTAGTCGACGAACACAAATGCAAGATAGTTCTCTGTGCTTCAGCAGTATAAAATAGCATCAACGTATGACTAATTACAGTGAGAGCCTCAGCTTATAAGTATTAACAGTGGACTTTTGCTTCACTGAAGTGGTAAATAGTAGCTGCATATGACAAATGGTTGGTGTAGGTGTTTTTATATAAGTAGTGTATTAAATTTCTCCATATATTTCCTCATCCATTTTTTAGCTATTTCTAATGATTTCTTTCATTCATTAGGAAGCCCAGCAAAATATGAAGATCTATGTATCTAATTAAAATAAGATCCATGGTCAGACTATGGATAGTAAACACAGGATACGGTACTTATATCAGTTTTACTGTCAGTGTCTTCTTCACTGTTAATAGTTTTAGAGCAAGGAACAGGATATGGTAGATAATTAGAAGTTCCTTGTCATTGCCCTAGCATTCAATTGCACCTGGATCATTACTTTTAATACAGGGTCTGTCTCTTCTCCAGTCAATTCTGTTTCCAACTCAAATAGTTTTAGCTTTCCCAATAATTTGGGGAAGTGAATTAATCTTTTGATTAATTTTGGTATGTAAAAACTATGTTCTTTTATATTATTGTTTACACTTGCCAGCTTCTAATATAATAATGTTGAATACTCCTGTATCATGTGAAAGGGGATAAAAATCATTCATTATTCATGCTCTCTGTATCAGCTATAAGTATATATAATATTTACACTCCCAGAAAAACTGGGAGTGTAAATATGCATGCAGCAATTTGTTGTCTTTCTGCATGGACTTATTCCTTGCTTCTGAACATCTCTCTTTTTTTCTTCTACCAAATCCTCTCAAATTTTGCGATGAGAACTGTGGAGTGCAGCTGATATGGATGCTTCATAGACATTTTTGGCATAATTGTGTGAGGGGTTGTTTTTTGTGTTTTTTTTTTTTTCTCTAATAATATTTGAACATTTTGCTCACATTTAAGATTGTTGCTGAGTGCTTACTGGAAGTCTTCAAAGAATATAATGACCAAAGATTTCTCTTCTGAGTGGCAATAGATAAAACAGAGCCTAACCGTGCATAGTTAGGTATGGCCCTACATCCCAACAAGGTGCATATTGACATCTAAATTAACTATTTCATTTTGTAGTCACTCGGTATAATAATATTCTTATGTGATTCTTGGCAGACCAATTTAGTAGTCTGAATAATTTTGTGGTATCAGCCCAATTTACACTTGATTATTCAAAGGTGCTGATGAATATGTTACCATGTTCTCTATGGGATAGCACTAGTAACCCTAGTCACTAGTAACCTTACCCTTCTCCTGTAGAAGAACATTCACTTTTTTCCAAGTCTTTCAATCACCAAATAAACCATAAAATAATATTGCTACTTATATTATTTCTGTTAATTTGATCAATGTGGAATTCAAGATTTTATTGACTGGAGAAATAAATTAAGAACAAAACAGTTAATATTATAGCTTTTTGTTAATGAATGTTAGATACCACTAGATGTATGAGAAATTCTGATTTCCTTGCGTATGTATATATCAATAGTAAGGTATATTGCATATAATTTATTGATTATTCATTAAAACCTAATCATCAGCATTTTTTTTATAAATCTTCTCTGAGGTGAATAAACTGAGGTGACATAACACCTCTGTTTGCTGTATTGTTCTGTTCAAGTAGTATATTTTCATAGTAGAAAAGATGATCTTTTTGAACAGAATACTGAAATAGCTGTACCTACTATTGCAATTGAACACTAGGAAGAGTTCAATTGTAATAGTAAATTTACAGTTATTTACTCAACAACACTCAAGCTCTTTTAAAGAATCATAATCCCTGTGTTTTGTGAGTAGAAATAAATGAAACAGAATAAATTTGGTTATTTTCACTCTAGCTCATGGAATAAATATATATTTTTACCATTCTGGAGCCAAAATTTAAAAGTCAGAGTATTATACAGAAATAGGGTTAAAAGTTGTGTATGATACTAGCACTTTTGGTCAATGGAGAGTCCTATATCAGGATTTTTCCATCCATTTTGTCCCTTCCCCATAGGTCTCCCTGCATCTCAGGGACACCCAAGAGAAAGGGAGCTGGTGATAAAGCTATTTACAGCCCTCCCTTTTTCCTGCTGGCCAGGAAACCCAGCTTGTGCTGAGTTTCACTCTGAAGCATGCCAGCTTGCAGTCCCAGAAAGCTACTTGAGGATGCTCTTCTCGGAACACCCTCCCTTCTGCTTTATTTTCAGCACCTTCCCAGGACTTGTCACAGAAACCAGAACCTCTTTAGAGTGGTTGGTACTTCAAGTGTCTTTACCCAGGCTATCTTGTCCATCTTGGCTTTGCTGTGCTCAACTGGTTCAACTGGAAGTAGAGCCACTGCTCACAAACAGATTTAGAGAAAATAGCTGTTCCTGTGGTTTGATTGCTTTTTGGTTAATAGTTAAAACTTAGCAGCAATTACCATGTTACACTGTTCCTCGGCTTCCTTCCATTTATGTAAATAAGCTGTCGGGTTATGACTGTATACTCACACATGTTACATATGCTTACGTGCAGTTTGACCAGATTTCAAGTCTTTGGCCATACTCGGAAGGAGCACAGCTGGTCTTAAAACAGTTGTTTTTTTTTTTTTTTAATCATCCCATTGTATATTAGTGTTAAATTTAGTGTTTCCCTCTTTGTGAATGCCACACACGGAACTTAGGGGCTTTTGTTGTTGTTGTTGTTGTTGCCTTTTTTTTTTTTTTTTTTTGATTCCCCAAATTTTAGGAGGGATTCTCCAGATTAAATTTAGAGTTCTTTTTTTGAATTTGTTACTAAAGAGGATCTCTACACATACATGGAGACTAAATTTTATGCAGATTTAATATCAGTAGTCTAGTAGCAGCAATTTGTGTCATACATAAGTGCTTGGAAAAATTATAATGAAGTTTCATTCAAGGGATAAATTAAGGCATATTAAAAGTTAATTTATGTAGGAACAGCTTTCACCAGAGGAGCAGTCAACTGCCCACAGAACTATTTTCCGGAGGCTTCTCAGCCATAAGAGGAAATGAAAAGTCATTGGTGATACAGTTGTCAATACAGGAGAAGAAAGGTTACACAAACTCTTTAATGTTCTTACAATTTGCTGTTCTGTACTGCCAAACGGATACAAGCTATCGAAACTTGTACTGATTTCTTGATGCCACTGCCTGTTAGAGGAGCAGATGGGGAAGATTTTCTGCTTGCTGAGTGCATCTCTAGTCTGTGGCTGTGCTTGGATGTGGACCCCCTCCACCTACCAGGAGAAATGTTAGGGGTGTTTGTATATATATCCTGATATATCAGGACTGCTCCATCACACACCCCTGTGTGTATCCGGCATGCAAAAACCATACACCCCCACTTTGGTTTAATGGGCAAGGGAAAAAGGGAAAGATTATCAAGAGAGAAACTCAAGAAACCCACCTTTGGTAATGTTAGTGCTAATTTGCATAGTGGAGACTGGTGTTGATAGTCATATGGCTGGGCCTGTTCCCACTCCTTGACTATCATCTCTCTGGTAATTTTATAAAACACTGCTGTTCCTTTGTAATGAGGTGAGCTGTAATTACCAAATTCATCCACTTCTTTGATTTGGAGCTCCAACCGGGGCTTTCTTTGTGAATGAAAAATAAGCCTGTAGGTTTTTCCAAAATCTTTTCCATTCTCTGCAATTCATACAAGAAGCATTTCTTACACTGTGTTGGTATTTGTAGCCTCTAAAATGATTGGTTAATGTGAGTTAAATAGAACTAGTCCTGTTGCCCTTCATGGTTGTTAGTACTTAAATATTTAGGACTCACGTATTCTTGACAGTCTACTTGACCGACAAAGATGATTAAGTGACTGGAGCATCTATCTTATGAGGAAAGATTAAGGGAGATGGGCCTGTTTAGCCTGGAGAAGAGAAGACTGAGAGGAGATTTGATCAACATGTTCAAGTACCTGAGGGGTGATTGTAGGGAGGATGGGGCCAGGTTCTTCTCCGTCGTGACCAGTGACAGGACAAGGGGTAATGGGTGTATGTTGAACCACAGGAAGTTCCACCTCCATGTGAGGAAGAATTTCTTTCCTGTGAGGCTGACAGAGCCCTGGAACAGGCTGTCCAGAGAGGCTGTGGAATCTCCTTGTCTGGAGATCTTTAACAACCCACCTGGATGCCATCCTGTGCCTGTGCTCAAGGTGTCCCTGCTGGAGCAGGGGGGTTGGACTAGATGATCTCTAGAGGTCCCTTCCAACCTTAATCACATAATGCTCCAGGATCCCTTCCCTCGATCTGCTGGCAACGCTCCTCCTGATGCAGCCAGGATCCCATTGGCCTTCTTGGCCACGAGGGCACATTGCTGACTCATGGTTAACTTGTTGTCAACCAGGACTCCCAAATCCCTGTCCACAGAGCTGCTTTCCAGCAGGTCAATCCTTAATCTGTACTGATACCTGGGGTTATTCATGCCCAGGTGCAGGACCCTGCATTTGTCCTTGTTGAACCCCGTAAGTTTCCTCTCTGCCCAGCTCTCCAACCTGTCTAGGTCTCTCTGAATGGCAGCACAGCCCTTAGGAGTGTCAGCCACTCCTCTCAGTTTAGTGTCTTCTGAAAACTTGCTGAGGGTGCACTCTGTGCCCTCGTCCAAGTCATTGATGAACAAGTTGAAGACCACTGAGCCTGGTACTGACCCTTGAGGGATACCACTGGCCAGAGGCCTCCAACCAGACTCAGCCCCATTTATCACCACTCTCTGGGCTCTGTCATCCAGCCAGTCCTCAATCCGTTTCAGTGTCCATTCATCCAATCCACGCTTCCTAAACTTTCCTATAAGGATGTTATGGGCAACTTTATATGACAAGGAAAGTTAAGGCGCGTTTGGAACGCAGCCTGGCAAGGGATGTTAAAAATAACAAGAAAAGCTTCTTCAAATATATAAACAGCAGAAGGAAGATCAAAGGAAATGTGGGTCTGCTGGTGAATGGGATGGGCACCCTGGTTACAAATAACACAGAAAAGACAGAATTGCTGAATGCCTTCTTTGCTTTGGTATTTACCAAGTGCAGCCCTTTAGAGTCCCAGGCCCTAGAGACAAGAGAAGAAGCATGGAAAGAGGAACACTTGCCCTGGGTAGAGGAAAGTTGGTTAAGAGATCACCTAAGGAAACTTGATGCCCACAAATCCATGGGCCCTGATGGGATGCACCCCAGAGTGCTGCGTGAGCTGGTGGGTGTCGTAGCTAAGCCACTCTCCATCATCTTCGAAAGATCCTGGAGAACGGGGAAGGTGCCGGAGGACTGGAAGAAGGCCAATGTCACGCCAGTCTTCAAAAAAGGTAAGAAGGAGGACCCAGGCAACTACAGGCCAGTCAGCCTCACCTCCATCCCTGGAAAAGTGATGGAACGGCTCATACTGGCCTTTGTCTCCAGGCACATGGAGGACAAGAAGGTGCTCAAGACTAGTCAGCATGGATTCACGAAAGGGAAATCATGCTTG
>JAUBNY010000372.1:176336-189128 GCA_032275445.1 Crypturellus soui | reverse complement strand
GGCCCTGTGTGTGCAGGGGGGTTGGACTAGATGATCTCTAGAGGTCCCTTCCAACCTTAGGCATTCTATGATTCTATTACTGTGTCGAAAGCCTTGCTGAAATCAAGGTAGACAACATCCACAGCTCTCCCATCATCCCTCCAACCCATCACCTCATCCTAGAAGGCTATCAGGTTCATCAGACATGACTTTCCCTTGGTGAAACCATGCTGACTAGTCCTAATCACCTTCTTTTCCTTGACAGACCTAGAGGTGGTCTCTAGGATGAGCTGCTCCATCACCTTTCCAGGGATGGAGGTGATGTTGACCGGCCTGTAGTTTCCCGGCTCCTCCCTCTTGTCGTTTTTGAAGACTGGAGTGATATTGGCTTTTTGCAAGTCCTCCGACACCTCCCACACTCTCCATGACCTCTCGAAGATGATGGAGAGTGGCTTAGCAATGACCCCTGCCACTTCTCTCAGCACTCTTGGGTACATCCCACCCGGACCCATAGTCCAGTTTGCCTAAATAATGCTTAACCCAATCCTCCTTGATGATCGGAAAGTCCTCCTCTCTCTTGGTTCTCTCTCTTGTCTCTGGGCTCAGTACATGGGGACTGGCCTTACCAGTAAAGACTGAGGCAAAAAAGGCATTTAGTAACTCTGCTTTCTCCGCATCCTCCATCACCAAGGCACTCTCCCCATTCAGGAGCAGACCAACACCTTCCCTAGTCTTCCTCTTGCTGCTGATATATTTGTAGAAGCCCTTCCTGTTGCTTGTGACGTCTCTCGCTAACTCTAATTCCAAACAGGCCTTGGCCTTCCTTGTTGCATTCCTGCCTTCTCTGACAATGTTCCTATATTCTTCCCACGTACCCTGGCTCTTCTTCCATGTTATGTATGTGCTCTTTTTCTCATTGAGTTTACCCAACAGAACAATTCTATTTTATCACCTCAATTTGTGTACAACTCACAAAAGCACTATTTTGCCCTGGATTTTACTTGCTCCACCTGAAGTTATACTGATAAAATAGCAGGAAGTTTCTTTTTTTGTTTAAAATCTTATTTATTCCTTGTCACATGCTCTGTAAATTGAAAAGTGACTGAGGGAATCTTGGCCTTTCGAAATAAAACATAAACACCCATTGACTTTGAGGGATCTGGTTTCACAGTATCATAGAATACTTCAGGGTAGCAGGGACCACTGAAATCAAACTTTAGTCAGCTAGAGCAATTTGATGAGTATTTTTTTAATCTAGTATGTTTTATTTTACAGTTAAAGTAGAGCTATTTCATGTGGGGTTCCAGGTACCTATCATTTACAAGAAATAAAACACTGAAATAACTGAATGTTGTCTAAGCAATTACAAGGTATTGATGGTCACATAACTCTTTCAGAACAGCTCAAGTAACTAACTGGTAGTGTTCATTTAATAGCATAAAAAATTACCTTACCTGAAGCGAATATATTGCCACTAAATTTAAAATGAATCTGCTCTCCTTCTTTTAATGGAAACTGCTTTGTTGGTTCTGGAGGACCAAAGTAGCCATCCTCATGCAGATTTTGAAGTTCACAGGTCAATTCTCTTGATGCAGATAGCATAACTACGATTTTGTATGGGTTTTCTCTTTTCCGATACAGTACCACATTAGCCATTGTGCTACAGATGGCTTCTTCCAAAGCCTGAACAAAGAGGAGAAGATATGTGTTTTCCAAGTGAAAGGAAAGGCGAATGATAATCAAGCTGTATTAAAAAAAAAAGAAAATAGATATCTATATGTTAAAACATTTTATCAACTGTTGGTAATTTATCAAGTAAAATAACAGGACTCAGCCTTGAACAAACATTTTGCTATCTTCTTCTCATTTTTGTTCCATCATCTTTTTTCCATCTCATGAAACCATATTTCAAAGAAAAGTCATGTAATTAAAAATCTAAATCACACTGCCAAAATTATATATTTGGCATATATCTGCATTTCTAGTCTCAACTGTTGGATACATTTCATTGTCTATGATCTAGATATGGAATATTATTTACCCAGATTTATTTCGTGTGTAATTTTAAGTAACAAATCTAAATGATCTGATATTTCAAAGATCAAGGAAGAAAGAGATACTAGCAAGTTAATCATGCTCAGTGAATGATTTCTTAACTCTGCTAATACCTCTTAACTCGAAGTTAAATATTTTATCAATATAATTTTATTAAATAATTTGTACATTACCTTTCTAAATTTTCATTTAGTTGAAATGATACAAGTCCATTCCGTGCATTCTGGATAATTACATCATCAAACACAATCCATTCCTCGTCTTTTTTCCTGCGACCTAATAATTTCAAAATTTCACTGAGATTCTCCCCATTCTTTTTCAGGGAAGCAGTCATAGCTCTGGAAAGCCAAAGAATTGTATAGAAAATTTAGTGACCCTACAGGAAGAGTAAGACTTGTATTTGTAAATCCGCTTTCCCTTCTGATTTCCAGTGATAACCAGGTGTTTTGTCCATCTTGCTGAAAATCTACATCTGAAAGTAACTTGAGCATGTAAGCAATAAAATTGTTTGCAGATTTTTTTGAATTCTTCCATAAGAAAAAAAAAGTTCCTTTCCAAATGAATGTATTTTAATCTAATCGTGGTTTGTTTTTAAGACATTCATCAAGTTTTAGAGATTTTATCGAGATAGATATATGAAATGGAGGGGAAAAAAAAGCATATATTGCAAAACAACATAATACATAGCTGCTATCCATTGCCTCTTTCAAGAGAGGAAATAACAACAGCTTGTCTTGAAATCGGATGATTACATTGATATCATATTCAGGATCAAGAAACCATGACATGACATGCTCTAGCTAGCTTTCCCTAAAGACTGAAACTTGAAGGATTTTCTTTCAGCAGCACACACATGTGCTCCTACATACACATCCTCTCCTCTTGTTTAAACCAAAGATTTGAATAACCAATTCTTCTAAATCCATGGCTTATATATACTCCAGGAAAAAAAAAAAAAACACTCGAGACAGAAATATGCGCTTAAGCATTTTTCAAGTGTACTCTCTCAGTATTTCCAAATACAGGAAAATGTTGTCATCTTTTCCCTGAGGGATTTGTATCAAAATAAGCAGTCAAGCCACAGTCTTTTCATGGATGTGCTTTGATAGAAGAGTTAAAATGCCTTTTAGAATCATATTAGGTGCTGATAGATGCCGTGAGAGTACTGCCACACAGTGAATTGTTTCTGGTACAGCAAAAGAGATTTGAATCTCCCATACAGAAACATGGCAACCTTCCCAAATGTGAAGTCTGTGATAAAGACGAATGTCTATTTAAGAAAACACAGTGTATGCGAGCTCTTTAAAATACGAACTAAGACATTTTTCAGAAATGCAAAGCCTGAACATTGACTCGTTGATTCCCTTCTCCATCTGTACCTGATTGGAGATTTTTATAATCTTGGCATGTAGATGAATTTTGAAAAAGATAATGTTTGTTATAACAGAAATAAGCTAACTCTTTAATGATTTCAAGTAGAAATCCTTGAGAGTTGACTGTTGTCCCAGACTAGTGCCCACCAAGAAATCCCACACCCTTCTAAACCTTCAGTTGCCCATGGTAGCAGAATCAGAAGGGCAACAGTGAATTGGTAGCTTTAGACTGATTTTTTTTTTCCTGCACGAGATGGGAACAATATAGTTTTATTTTGCAGACTGTCAAAATGTATGGGATCTGCCTTGACATTTTTTCCCCTGAAAAGTTTCACCCATCTCCTGGATGTTTGATCAATTTTATTAAACTATCAGGTAATAAATGAACTCTAGAGTTTTTTTAGGTGTCACCATTTTTTAGTGTTTAGCCTCAGACACGCTGAAAACTCTAATTTTTAGAAATTTTGTAGTGTGTGCTTTGAGCACCTGTCCCTCTACCAAATGCCTCAGGATGTGTGCAACAAAACTGACATAGTCGAAATCATTGTGTTTCAGAAATTTTTGCTCATGTAGCCAATGGAATGAGGAGAAATAAATCAGGAAATTCAAAGTGTGAGCTATCCAAACCACCCAGTGGATAGTAGTCAAGATAGCTGTGAGGTATAGCTATTTTCTGTGCTCTGTGTTTGTCTATAATATATTATAAATTCTAACTTTAGAAGAAGAAAGTACAGTAAGAGTACTTGCAAGCAGTAAGAGCTTGTTTGTTATCTTCAGAAAATACAGAAAATATTTTTCATCCATGAAAGATCATATCAAAACATAATAACTATTCTGCGTTAAGAATCTTAATTTTGCTGTGGTAACTTGTAATGTTTTGGATTACTTGTGGAATAAAATACTATTTGGTTTAAATACAGATGGCAAAGATCAATTTTAAGTATGTGAAAACAGCTGGACATTCCTTTCCTACAAAAAAAAAGAAGGAATGTGTTTTTCATCCTGAATTTTATTAGAAATACTGCGGTCAGCATCTTCAGTGATTGTAAATCAACATGTTATATAGAGTAGCTAGCATGAGGATGTGGGATTTTGCTCTAGGGTTTCTAGTGCTTCTAACTACAGCAGACTGTATTAAGGAAAGATTACACTTTAAAATACAAAAATGAAATCAGCAGCCATTAAAATTAATTTATTTTGCTGTTTTGATCACAATTAATTTGTAGATTGTTCTTACCGAGGATGATGCATTGTAGTAACTTGACTCTTGACTGTAGCACTAATGGCTCTTACATGTTCTGCTTCATCTCCTTGTCTCTTTTTTTCTGAGTTTGGAGAACAGGGCAGAGTAACAGTAACTGATTTGTTAAATGCTTGGTCTGAAGGATGCTGGACATGAACCAGTGCACTACTGGACACCACTGAATGGTATATATCATGTTTTGCTTTCAATGTAGAAACCAGTGATGGCTCAATTGGCTGAATCTTAGCATAGAACACAATTGTACAGTTAGTTCACAAGTGAATAAAACTTTGTTTATTTATTTTTACAAATTGATTTATTTTTTGAAATTGGATTAGACTATCACAGAAAATTTAGGTTTCCCTTTAACCCAGGAATATCCCTAGCAACATACTAGGATGAACAAATGTTTCAAAGTGTCTTAATTGTTTTGTACCCACTTCATCCTCCCTCAGAAATTGATTTTTTTTAATTTTTTTTTAAATCTATATTTTTGACTGTTATTTTTAGCCTCTGAAATACATATCCGTGCCTCAGAATCAACATTTTTATGAGGGGAGAAAGACAATATAACTGGGGATTATTTTGAGAATATTTACAGCTTAAACCTAACTGGAGACAAAATCTTCATTTTGCTGTCAGCTAAGAAGAAAGGCAGTCGGGTGAGAAAATTTGTTCCAGTAGTTTAAACTGTTGGCCAAACAATTGACGTTGGAGGTTATGTCATTGTTGAGTACAGTTTCATTTTCTGAAG
The DNA here is from genome assembly GCA_032275445.1 of Crypturellus soui. Lineage (NCBI taxonomy): Eukaryota > Metazoa > Chordata > Aves > Tinamiformes > Tinamidae > Crypturellus > Crypturellus soui. The sequence goes on along the minus strand of JAUBNY010000372.1, from coordinate 183,724 downwards.
CATATCAAAGAAAGGTAAATTGGAGGTATGATGACTACTGAGCGTACTGTGGTTTTAACAAAGCTGTCAGGAAACCATTTGTTGTGAATACAGGTTGTGGAGCTGCATAATCTTCATAGTCACTGAATAATGAAAGAGGTTGACCTTTAAGACCTTAACATGTTGTCATCTTGTTTTTGAAAATAATCAGATAACACAGAGTTATGGAACAAATACTGTGTATTTCAGACTTACCTTTAGATGCATAACTGCTGGAGAACTGAATGTTTCTGGAGGGTAATAGAAAGAAATTCTAGAATCCATGCTCAGCTTTTGGGAGAGACCAGCCTTTGGAATGGTAAATATTTCTTTCTTTAAGCATGACAATACGGAAAAAATACCCAGTTGATAAATTTTCACTTCTGCAAAGATTTCCTGTGAACAGATATTGTGTACTCTAGTGCTTTGAAGGGAAAGGAAGCTGTATTCAGTAGTGTATTAGCATTTTGAGAGTAGAATGTTAAATATAATGCGGGTTGTGAAATGAAAATAAGAGAAATACTGTTGCCACTTGGATACCCAGTTATTTGGTATTACTCTATTCACCATGTAATGGTATTAATATTTTAGTGTGCAATTAAATGAGTTGATGATGGGTGATGAATCTTTCCCAATATGATTACTTGTGTAATTAAAAATAAACAAGCATACCAAAATAAAACCCCACAAAATTACTATCCTCTGTATCTTTAAGATAGCATATGGACTCATACACACAGAATTATGTTATTTCTCTGTAATCTAAGTGCAAAATAATTCACCTTACATTTTTTCTATTATTTGCCAAAGCATGTTACACATATTATACATATATACAAAAATCACAAAATACTGTTCAATCACAAATATTGTGGGGTCAAGTATTTCCCTTATCACTCTTAATGAAAAACAGACCTTGTTAAATACTAGCTTTCAAATAATTAATTCTTGAGGAAGTAGTTCATCTTAGTACCATATAAGATATAAAGTGGCCTGCTAATGATCAGTGTATTGTACAACTCTACACAGGCTTAATTGGTGAACTTGAATGATGTTTTCATAATGTTCAGTTAAGAGATGACTAACCTTATGGTTTCCTTGGTATCCCTCCAAAGAAATGGGAGACAAGTAAGTTGACTGAAAGTTCACATCAGTCACCTTCACCAAAATATCCCGATAATTTCCTCTGAAGTGTGAAGCAAATGGGATTGCAATGTTGATAGGGAAGGGGATTGTTTTTTCACGGTCAGAGCGTTCAATACTGATGACATTGCTGACCAGCTCCTCAGAATCATCCACCACCAAGGAACTAGTATCATTGACTATTTTACATATCAGGTTCTCGAGAGCAATTGCAGGAGCTTGAATATAACAAACTACTTCCTGTTGATTTTCATCACTCCCTTCCACTAGAAATCTGGAGAAAAAGAGCATGATATATTATTATTTGCATTCTGGAGTGGTGGCAGTGATTTTTCTTGTAATTTTAATTAAATACTTTGCTACTTTGACATAATTTCCTTACAGCATAGACAGATCAGTGATAGTAACTTATGTTTATGAATAAATAGATATATCATGAAAACTTCCTGAGTTTCTTTCAGAATATCTGCAAAATTATTAGAAAATTGCCTAATTGTGGTCCATTTCCAATAATTTCTAACAATTTTGGAATTATTTTCTTTTGTGCTGTGTCTTTGTCTCTGTCTGTGTGATGTATACAATCAAATAGAAAGTTCCAATTTACTTGAGACCAAATGGAAGATCCTGGGTGTGCATGTTTCAATTATGAACTGCTATTTTTTGCTTAAGCAGCAGCTATACACTGCATGCATGCTGAGTTTGTGAGCCCATGAATGTTTATGTGTATACTAATAGGCAATTTCTGTTACATATGTTCCTATAGAGAAGATTATGTGCTTACGCTTTGTTCATCCAGTGCCTGGAGTTTTGAAAGTCTTCTGAATCATTTGTAGAAGGATTTGCAGTAGTTAGATCACATGCTTGTGTCAAAGATGTAAAGTTAATTGGGTTATTCCTACATATCTCATGTTTTTTACTCATATTACTGTCTCTCATTTGTTCTGTCAATCCACAGTCTTCATTCTCCACACTTTTTGAAGGTTTGTTGACTACTGCCATCTCTTCCTGCTCAGAAAGGTTCATGACAGTGCTATGAGTATCTTTTAATGTTCCAGAAGGAATACCTTCACCATTGCCCCTAGGAACATCTTGAAAAAACAGTTCTGGAGATTTTTTAGTAAAAGAGCCACCTCCATATGTTTCTTTATTTTCCTTTTTCACTGGAGCTTCTCTACTAATATTGTTTTCTTGAGTAGATAAATTTTCAGTTAATGATGCAACTGTTTCTTTTTCCACAGCTTTGGTTGCACTTGGCTGGTTTTGATTACCATCCTGACTTCTCTGACGAAGAGTTATTTGGGGTGGCTGACTGAGGCTAGAAGATATTTGGACAGACTCTTTCCCTTCTACTTCAGAAAAGCACATGCCTGTTTCTCTAGGAGCATTCTGAGCTGTCAGGATCTGAGATTTGTCATCATGTTTGCAGCTAGCAGTATAGAGTTCATTTTCTGTCTCTTGAAGGTACAAGACTGTATTTATCAAATAATCCTCCACTTTCAGCAAACAATCTATAATTCCCTTGCAATCTGAGGGAAAAAAAGTATATAATCAATTGAACTTTGCTAGGAAAGTTAACCAAAATTTGAAACCTTTTGTAAACATGCAAAGAGAATTACAGCTAACTCCCTAGTGCCATGCAATGCATCTGAAACATAATACATACGTAGGCTTTCATTTAATATTTGTGCATTTATTTTTAGTCAGTCTGAGGAAATTTCTGAGTAACCACACCCTGACAAGTACAACTTGGCTACTATGGCAGCCCTAATCATTCTAATGATTCTAAGCCCATTATAATGATCAGACACTAGATAAATGCTTAATGATAATCAATCTAAAATATGAAATTGGTAAATAGTACTTTAATCAACTTTAATCAGCTTGAAAACTAAACCTTAATTACCTGTATTTCCTAAGTTTCTAACATGAGATTCTCCAGCAAAGCTTTTATACATAGGTTTAATATGAAACATGAATGAAGAAGCATGCCTAAAAAGCACAGATTCTTTGCCATTCAAATACTATTTTATCTTTAATGTAACTATTTGTTTTATGATCCCTTTGTGTGTTATCTTGCACCTTCTCTTAGAAATCTTTTCAGAAATTTTCTCTCCAGGAATTTAATATCTATTACTTTCTGTTGTCTCCTCACTTTATGCTGTCAATCCCTTTATAACTGGGAATGTGTCTTTATTAGTTAGATATATTGAAAATCTCTAGGAGAATTTCTTGTGTATTTTGTTGCTGCATGAAATCCTGGCAGACTTTGCTTTGCGGATGAAATCTTATTAAAGTCAGGCATGTTGCTAGTGTGATGTTACATATTTGAAGAAAATTTGTTTTGTTGTTAAATCAGTCAAAAATATGCCTTTGCAATCTTTTTTTTTTCTTTTTTTTTTTTAGTTCTCAAACCACTTGTTATTGTATTTTGACTATATTTGAAAAAGAAACAGGTTTTAATCTATTTTTCAGTGGTTTGGCATGGAATAAAATAGTTTCCAGGGCAGTTTTACAAGAGTGAAGAAGAACTTCCAAGTGGCTTAGCAAGTCTGAGAAATAAAACAAAAAGACTGGAAATGACATAGCCGGCACAGCTTGCCTTGCATAAGAAGTTGCAAGAGAATTCTTCCCAGTCTCACTAATGCAAAGGTTCCTTGGCCTCATTAGAATTACATGAATCGGTGCAAATTGCCAAAATTACCCCTTGAGTTCCCTACTTTTGAGTTCTCTAGTAAAAAGAAACGATTTCTTACAGCTCTTTAAAGGTTCCTAAATTCAAATTTCTAGATAACATTCTAACATCGTTCTGAATAATAGAATTTGCCTGCACTGTGAGCTTTTTGAAGTGCTTAAAGCTAAGCAAAGACTGTCTTGTGATTTTAGACTACTTAAGTGTGTTGCATGAAGACACATTTTCCATTCTGTCACAGTGTTAACCTTGGAATAAATGTCCCCTTGTGCTTAAAAACAAAACAGCACAAAAAAAGCCCTTTCTGAACACTTTGCCTTCCATGCTTTTCTGATGTGTAATAGCAGTCTGGGGAATACAATGGCAGTCCATATGTAAGTGTCTTCAGACTGCTTTACTAAGTAGATTATGGAAGAGAGAGAATCTGAGGAAAGGAAGATTTTTGGAAGGAGAATGATAATTAAATTTCATGTATTTACCTATACACTAAGATGAATTCTAGAGTAATTAAATTTTGGACTTGTGTATGTATTTGGATGGCTGAGTGGGATTGAGGTGGACAGGATCTGTTGACAGCTTGAAATGGAACTAGAGGCAGCTGGTTTCTTCCTGCTTTTGTTGTTATTATTTAAACTGTCTGAATGACTTGGCTTGAGTTTTTAAGTATCTGAACTATTTTAGATGCCTATAGACTACAATATGCATAACAAAACTTTAAAAGCAGTTTAATTCATTATGTTACAAGAGTATATGTGTATATATATTTATTATATACCAATTAAAAGATAGAATCAAAATCACAGTGATACAATTGTTGAAATATATTCTAATGATTTAACAATACTGCAATATCACAAAGGAAAGGTAAAGTTTTGTAGCATTATTAGAAGATAGAACTTAGCATCCAATATATCCACCACATTTTCTTTACAGCTATGTCCCTCCATACTTGCCTTGCCTTGATGTCAATTCCCTGTGTTTGTCTTGAAGAGCTCTCAGTAAGTGGCAAATGTCTTGAAGACCTTCTGCAATGTTCTCCAACTGCTGGCTGAGAGATCTGCTCAGGTCTTTTGTTACAGAAATCAGTCTAAGCACATACTCCATGATGCCCTCATTATCCAGATCCCTTTTCAGAAGCATTTCTCTCACTAGTGAATTCATATTCCAGATCTTTTCCATGGGCTGATCTGATTTGCCTTCAGCAGGTATGAACTTACATTCGGTTACTTCCATTTTATTTTAAAAATATACAACGAAAATTTTCCTTCTGCTCAAAATACTTCCACAAGATGTTTTATTTGGTTCAGGCTACACTGTTGATTATCTGTGGCTTAAATGGGGAATAAAAAAGTATTGTATTCCACACATACTGAAAAACCAAACTGTAGCTCAGAAACTCTGAGTTGATGTTGACTATTAAAAGTTACTAGGTGACAAAAAGGAGTGGCTGTCCTGTAACTAAAGAAAGGATTGCCAAGAAATGTCAATGTACACTGCATATTTAAGAACTTAAATAGGAAGTTTATGTAACTTACTTATGTAACAGTGACTTGACTCTCAGGAGTTCTGATCAATTCCTTACTGCAGAAGTGGCTGCAAATGATCAGGATCTCTGAAATCAAGGCTAATCATGAATTCATAATAATACAGTAACTAGCAATGAAGAAGCAAGCCAATTGCTGTTTTTCCTTACAAAACAACTTTAAATATTGTAGGATTCCTTGACATGATTTTCTAACAAACAACTTTATTCCTTCCTATTTAGAAAGCTTAGGCAGGCAGGCCAGGCTGCCCACACACCGCATGGTGCGTTTGAATTCATGTAGACCTCAGTGATATAAGAACGACAAATCTCAAGATTTATTTTGTGACTCAAAAATAATTACTAGTAATGAATATACCTGCAGTGCTTTCTTAGGCATGCTTATATAACAAGGAAATAAATATAAAGAACAACAAAGGTGCTGATTTAATTTTAATTTCACTTAATTTACACTGCAGCATCAAGAATTTCCTGCCTATTGTCTATAGGAATGACACCACCAGAATGGCAATGGAAAGAGGTGGTGGAGCAGCACTTAAGTTCTCTGCAGCTACTGCTTGGCATTTAGCTGTGCTGGGAAAGGACAAACTCAAAATCCTCATTAGCAGAGTTTAGGCCTGAGCTATATCTGAAGTATAACATATAGCAAAAACACTTTATATTTTAAGCAATGGACTACGCAAGACATAACTCTATGCAGACATAAGTCTGTGAAGTGACTTTCCTAATAAACATTCCTTTTCATCACCCATTATAAATCTAATTAATGCATCTCTAAATAGCAGTTAAAAGGGAGCCACTGAAATCTCACATAAACATGAGGGCTAATAAGGCCATGTCAGCAGTGTCCTTTGAAAATGCAAAGCACTAAATAAATGTTAGAAATAATAATGAAAGATATAAAGTGTATTTAAGAAAGAAAATAAAACAAAAGAAAGGAGGCAATAAATGCCTTATTATATATTTAGTATGGAGTCACACCAGCAGAAAAGTTGATCTGTGTAATCAGGTACGTACAGCTACTTTTCAATTGGTGTAAACTGAGAAGGTAGTGTGACTTTGTATTCACTAATTACACTATTGACACTATTGACAGATTCATCTGCTCTGGATCTTGTTCAATTTAAGGTTTTCCTCAGACCACTCCTGTCCAGATTATCTAAATCAATTGCAAAGTGATTTGCAAAACTGACTTATGAAAAAATACATTAGTTTGGATAAAGGTAAAAGAAAATCTGATTTTTAAAAAGTGACCTTGTGTGTGAAATATACATGGACTTGTTATAAGAAAATGCAATGCACTGAATGCAGTGGACCTTATTAGAAGTTATTAATGCAATACGTTTGTATGTATTTTTTAATATATGATTGCTATTTATTCATACTCATGTTCTTTGTCATAGGCAAACCTTCTTGATGAACCAAAGAATTATATATCTATCTAGCTTGCATCAATACATGTTATCTGTATAAATTATTACATATTGGAAGAAAGAGATAAAATAAGACAGAAAAATAAGAGTGTGTGACATACACACACACAAAGATGATTTCACTACAACTCTTGTGCCAAGGGTTTTAATGTGCAATTTAATAGCGTATAGTTAATGTTATATATTCATATAGCATATATTGATGCTACTAGAATAGTTCTACAATCACTTTAAGCTGATTATATTAAACCAGTAGTTTTTCAAAGCTAAATTCATCATGAACTAGTTACCTGAGCTGATTTAAGATGTGACGCACAATCTGGGAAGAGGATGTGGAAAAAGCAGGAATAAGCAGGCTTAAAAGTATGTAGTATTACTCCTCTCTGCAGAAAGTCAGCTTTTGTGGTGAAATTACTGTTTGATCTTGCAACTTTTACTACAAAACACAAAGAAAACCTGTTTTGGGATATTCAGGGAAGATTGGGGTATCATAGAATCACAGAATGCCTAAGGTTGGAAGGGACCTCTAGAGATCATCTAGTCCAACCCCCCTGCACACGCA
>JAUBNY010000372.1:145055-170053 GCA_032275445.1 Crypturellus soui | reverse complement strand
CGGTCTGCGGGGAGCCGCCTGCCGGGGAGCCGCGCGGCGCTGGGTGTGGAGCCGCGAGCAGGAAGCAGGGGCAGAGGGAGGAGAAGAGGAGCGCGCAGGGAGACGAAAGTCCGCGCGCTGCTCGCCGCGGGGTGAGGCGCGCGGCGCGGGCCGGGGGCGCGGGGCGGCCTGGCCTGGCAGGCGGGCGGCAGCGGCGGGCGCAGCAGCTCCCGGGGCCGGGTAGGGCCGTGGGGTGAGCGGTGTGTTTAGTGCGAGACGGAGCCGGGCCGGTCCCCGAGACGGGCACCAGGTGGGAGGACTCGGCTTTCTGAGGAGCAGCCTGTAGGTTGGAGATAGGGTGCAAGTGTGCCTTCCTTTTTCTTCCTCTTTTCCTTTTTTTTCTTTTTTTTTCTTTTTTCTTTTTCCCAGCATAAACTATTTTAACGATCTGTTAGTGTCATACAAAGGTGTTGTTTTTATTACAGTGTATTTCTTTGCAAAGATGATTCTTAGGGTAAAGCTCTGTGCAGCACTACCTCTCTGTCCCTGCAAATCATGTCTGCCAGGGAATGAAGTTCACTTTGCGAAAGCCCAGGAGCCCCCGCGATGTCTGCAGTGACAGACGCGGCGCAGTGAAGTGTGTGATATGGCACCCAAGTGTTACCACAGCAACTTGCTGAACCCTTCCTGGGCCAATTCCAGCTCCAGCACTTCCGCAGTCCAGGGACAGTTTGGCAGGTCGCCCCACTGGATTTTCTTGCGGTGTCAGGTTTGTCTCTGAGGTAATGGAGTTGGCCAAACTCTTCTCTAGAGGGCAAGTGTTCTGAAAAGAGCAACAGAGAAACATTTTAACAGAGGATGTGCCTATTTCATAATTACCCCTTACACTGGATTACTTTTAGTAATATTATTGCACTTGGAAGGAAATGGCTCTATCCAGCTGTGTTGTTCTGCATTTAACTGAATCTTTCCTCCTAAGTAACTACTTTAAAAAGGTCATTTGAGAGTTTTTTCAGTATGCAGTTGGGATGCCGCTTGCATTATGTAGGACTTTGCAAAGATCTATGATGATCTACAGCACTTCTTAGACCGTTTAGTCTAGTAAGATCATATGCAGTCAAGTACAATGTGAAGATGAGTTTTACCTTTTACATTTCATTTCATTCTGTGGCCGGACCTGTCTTAATAGTATTGTTAATTTCTGTCTGTTTGGATTTCATTTAGTGCGTGGGTAAGAAAAGTTGTCAGGAAACCTGAGTTTGTATTTACTGAACTCATCACTTAAAGTGTGATTGTATTACCACACATGTTTAAAGATTTGACACTTTTTTTTTTTAAGTGAGCTAATATCAGTTGTGATCTTAAAAGCAAAAAACACCTTAATTGACTGTTCTTATATACAATGCAATGCAATGCTGTTTATGTATTCAAGTATAATGTACCCTGTGTGTGAGGAAATGTTCTGAAAATTATGCTTTTTTTTCCCACCCCTTTCTGTGCCACTGTTGCCATGTGGCGCAGGAGGCATGCAGAGGATAGAGCTGACACTTTCTGCAAAACTAAAAGAATTATTACCCTGCTCTGTGTTCTTGCCGTTAGTTGTCTAAGACTCTTCTGTAAGGATGTGAAAACAGCATTAGCAAAAGAATTGTTTGCAACATCATCTTCTATGGGAGAAAGCTGGATGATCCCAAGAAAGACCTGGGATCTGCAATTCATCCTGCACCAAATCGTATTTTCTTGGAAGGGAAGTCTGAAATGATTTTTTTTTTTCCTGCATTGTGTTTTGGGCATTGTATCCTTAATTCTGTAAAACAAGATGGTGAACTATCTTCAGAAAAGTCTCTTCTCTGGTAACCACTGTAGCATCTCAAATAGTATTTTGAATGTTGAGTTTTGTCTGGTTACTTTGTACTGAAGGTTATGATAATGCAGCAAGAATCAGTTTCATTTAAGCAACAAATTCCCCTTCATTTTTTTCTCTCCTCTTTTGCTATTTTTTTTCTAAGTAATATGGGTAAATCTGCAAAAGTTTGGCTTCTAACTGAAGTTGGATACAGAATGTATGCAACTCCATGAACTAATCTTCAAGACTATTGTTTACTTATAAATAGTCTCATTGATACAAATATGCATGTAAAGTGATGTAAACACATAAATATGTGTATATATATCATACACATATACATTATGCTGTTATATATAATTAGTATTTGTTATGACTCTGTAATTAAAGCTATGGGGGAGATAATACCAACCAAAGACAGATTGAATTAATTACATATATCTAGATTGATAAAGTGTTTCTTGAGTTCTATCTTCCTATATCCTTTCTGAGTTTAAACACTTAGCAAGAATAAACAGTTGCAATGTAGGAAGCAGTGGTATTTAATCTTTTAGCCTGTAATAGGAAGCTATGCCAATGTGTATAGGTTCCTTTAGGTGCATATTGCTGGAGTCTTCCTCCAGGGAATCTACCCAAAGCGGATGTCAGTGTAACTCTTTCCTCAGACCTGCAAAAGTGTGTAACTGTAAATTTAGTGACATTTTGCCAGCTGCATATGTAAGTCAGTTCTGTAGCACTGCTTCAGAAGCCTTGGTGGATGCATTGACAGCTTCTGCTGTGAGCTACTAGTGTAACAAGAGAGGATTTTGGCTCCAGCTTCTAGTATGCTGTTACTTTGCAGTCAAAATGTCTTCTCAGTGAACAGTCTCTTCCTCTCTCAGGCTGCTGTATATTTCCTTATAAAGTACGCTGCAAAAATAACGGCACTTTGCGAGTTTGTAAAGCAAAGTTTATTCTCTGCAGAGTAATTGGCTGTGGCTTGTGTAAAGACAGGTTAGGATCCATGCAACTGATAGTCTGCGGCTACTTGGATTCCTGAAGAAATCAGACTGGATGAGTTCCAGAATAAGGTCTGGCAAAGCTAGTAGCAGTAGGAAAGCTACTGCTTGTAGAAAGAAAAAATACTTAAGATACTGAAAAGTAAATAATAACACCTTTGTAGTGCCTTTTGATTACTGCTGAAAGTGGGAGGATTGGTGAGTGTAGTAGAGTGACACTCTCCAAAAACAAGCAGCAACTCTCCTTGCTCTGCGGAGGCTAGGGAGGGGCGGTGGCAGCCAAAAATCTCAACCCCAGAACTACCAGCGAAGAAGAAACTGGTTGAAATAACCAATTTCAACCTTATTCTTGAAGCACTTGGACTGATATAATAATATTTCAAGGGATTATGTACTTTGTGAAGGTATGCTTTATGTTTTCTCGATAGGGAGGTGAAATACTCTTTTCTCTGTTGTCTGCCTGATACTTCATAGTAGTTTCTGTAATGTAATAACTACATCTTTTATCTATATGGAACTTCTCTTAAAAGAATATGTTTCTGTGTCTGTAAATATATATATATATATATATATATGTCTGGATTTTTCAGGATTCAAGGATGAGTAATGGGCAATATTATTTAATATTACCTCTTGAAAAAAAGACTCTTGAAAAGTTTGATAAAATGCTGATGCCTGTATTTTCGAGAGGAGAAGAAAAAAAAGAGTATTCAGATAAGTACTCAGGCTGAGAAAGGCCAAAAGTAAAATCCAGAAGCTGACTGCTAATCAGTTTAGCTCAATTCAAATCTGTCTGTTTCAGAAAGCCTTGGGAATCTCTTAGTGAGGACTAGCTTCATGACAAACCTCAGTTTTGTTGAGAGGTTGCTATTGGTTTATCTCCTGAAATAATTCTCATTGTTTGCTCTTCTTTTTCAAGACAGTAAGTCATTTCTTCTCAGATTTGTGGGCAGAGATCAAAGCTGAAAAGAAGTATTGCTCCAAAACTGAAGTTAAGGAAATAGCAAGAATCTAAAGACTTAAAAAAACATTCTAATGGAACACTTATAGTAACTGGTTTTGTCTTCCAGGAAGATGTAGATTGGTTCAAATATTTCCTTCCCCCCCTGCCTTATTCACAGATATTTATGACGTAAGTGTAGAGAGGTTTTGCTCTTCCCCACACTCTCTTATCCTTTTCTTCATTAGTTCCTTTCCTGAGTATGAGTAAGAAAGATATTTATAAAACTATCCAAGAAAAAGACTTCTAATGACCCAACTAGTTGTTTCACAATCATAATAAAGATCAGTCTCTGATAACAACTGTTCCTTGATTTTAAATTTAATATTTAATTGTATGTGTCTTCAAGAAGAGAGGCATCAAGATTTATTTCTCACTCCTTGTTTGCATACCGATTTGGTCAAAGTTGCTCAAAAGTTATTAGGGATATCTTATGAGATAAGTTGTTTTTCTTATTTTGGAGTAACTCATCCAATAGCAAAAATGGGCAAACGTTCCATTTTAAGATGTTAGCTATTATTCTTTTGGGGGAAATATTCCGAAAAATGTAAGCATCCCTCCCTACTGCTGTGGATGTATTCTGGGCCTATAATTCCTTTTCTTTTAAATTGCTACCTTTAGTCTTATGCTTATATTTAGTTTACCAAAGCTGCTTTTTCTTTCCCAGGCTGCTTTCAAGCTAGTACCTGCATGCCGGGACAACTGCTCTCCTCGGTAGGTTTCCCTTAGGCCAAATTATCCTTTATGCAGGAAGCGGGGGGAGAAAAAGCTTGTTGTCTGCTGCTAATTTTAAACCTTCTCTAAAGAAGCAGTTTCAGACAAATGGCAACCTCTGTACCTGCTTTGGGTTGTGTAAGTCATGAATTTGGATGTGGCTATGGCACAGCAGAGAGCTGAAATAGATAGGATCTGGAGAGTGTAAGAGCTGAGTTGGGAGGAAAAAAAAAGTGAGGAAAAAGCCCTCTTGGATACTTGAAATAGATCAAGGATTCCCAGTTTGGAGGCCAAAACTTGCTTCTGTGTGCCCCTTGCTCTGCTCATGTGCCACCACCTTGGCGGAGGTGAAGTGTGAGTTACCTATTTCCTAGTCTCCCTTGTGACAGTTCCTTTGAAGGGTCTGATCTGAAGGTCTGTCTTTGGTCACCTCCATAGCCAACTGACAGTGATTAGTTAAGCAGTTAGGAATCTTTTTTTTTTTTGTTCCCCAAAACTTGTTCGGAAGGGTCTCTATCTTTGCATAATATTTTATTAATTACATCACTTTTCAAGAGAATCTTTAGCTGAAGAGGGCTTGAAACCACAACTCCTGCTTCACAAAGAATGCTTTGACCAGTGGTTTTTCCCTTTTTTTTTTTTTTTTTTTTTCCGTTTGAAAATGTGTTTCTGTGCTTAAAAAAAAGTGTCTGGAAGCCACTGCTTCTGCTTTGCGAAGAATGCTCTAGTTGGTGGTTTTTACTTTTTCCAGTTGAAAAAAAAAAAAGTGTTTCTGTGCTAAAAAGAGTGCAAGGCTCATAAGATGAGTAAGTAGAAGCCTTGGGCTGAAGTTTCTTGTTTAAGTGCTGGCAGAGCAAGGGCAAAGCTTTGGTATCCTTCTTTATGCTTAGATTCTCTTTCTGTGTATAGTCAAGTACTATGTAAAAAGTGTGTGTTTAAGTAGTCCACCCTTCTTGAAGTGCTAGGACTATATATTTAAAACTGTGTAACTTGTGCCAATATTTGGATTTTGCTTTTCTCTTCATAGAGGTCAGGACAAAAGGGTGGAGGGGTTATGCTCTTTACCTGCTTGAAATTTTAATATATAAGCAATTTAAAAAATGTACTGTACAAATTACTGGGAGCCTTTCAGAATTTTATGTGAGATTAATGTGAATTCAGGTCTCTAAATTCAGTGCAGTTCTAGCTCTTACTGCTCTTTTTCTTCCCTCTAGGTTTGCAAATCATTATGCACTGAAGAGGCCTACTTGTGAAGAAGAGGATGTTCTCTGTTTGCTGACTTGACAACGAATTTACAGAATTTTGTTGCTAGGGAATGGCCTCACATCCTGACTATATTCCTACATGATCGTGTGGGGCAGTATTCGGAATGAAGTTGTCATCATGTCTTCCATGGGCAATGACACTGATATTGAAGAATTCTTGGTCAACATTAACTTGGGACAGTATCTTCCTAATTTTAAAGAACATGGCTATAACATTGTGACAGATTGTGTGGGAATGAATAACAGTGTGCTTCAGCAAATGGGAGTGCTGCCTACAGGGCACCGCAGGAGAATTCTTAAGCAGTTGGACACCGCTTTTTCAAAAATGCAAGAAAAATATCTTTTCTCTGAAAATCTAAAGCTCGAAGACTTGAAAGGATTAGAGGAGAAGCAATGTTCATCCTCAGATCAGGAATCCTCAATAAGCAATTTAAATATAGATGGGGCTACAAAAACTAGCTTGATATCTGCAACACTGTCAGTACAACCTGCTAACAAAACTCCTGTTGGTAAAGGCAAGTTAAAACTTGCAGAGCAAAACTTATCGGAGGGAAAAGATGATAACTTTACAGATTTGGAATTTTCTAGTTTATACCAGAATTCAAACAGCATACTAAAAGCTATCAATCTAAGTAGAAGTATTGAGATGAATGCACAGCCGGATGCATCAGTGGAAGAAGCTGCTGCATACCAAGCTGATGAGCACTTGGATGGCCATTCAGCAGTTTCCCATCCTCCTCCTTCGTTCGCTTATTCATGTGAGACAATATCCAGTGAAAACAAACAGCCGATGTTTGCAGATGAGGACAATTTATCTGACAGTGAGCCAAATTCTCCATTCTTTCAGTTTAAAGGAGAAATGATAGACAATGACTTATATGATTCTTGTGCACAAAGCTGCACAAAAGCTGTTCCAAGAACAAGCCGGTCTTTTATTTTAAGACATCGACCTGTTCCAGAAATCCCAGATTCAAGTAAAGTTGAAACTTTATCAAGGTAAATTTTTATTTCTTTTTAATGAAAAATTGCTACTATCATAAAAATTATAGGTCATGGTCTTTTGTGTCTCTTTTTGTAGATTTTTTTTTTTTTTTTTTTTGTGCAGCGGGCAGACTGTGTCTGGAATGAATGCTGCCAGATTAACCAAAAAGGATTAAACTTCAATGCAAGTTAAAAGTGCAAATGGGAGTAAAAAGGGAATTGACTGTTAGAACAGTCTTATAACCCCCTTCCATCATCTGCTTCTGAACTTATTTTCAAAGAAAGGAATCTTTCTTCCTCAAAAATAACCTGCATTAAACAGATGATTGTATCAAGCAGTATCAAGCAGTTTTGAAAATGAATCAGTATGGTCTTACATGGGGATAAATGAAAAAAATAATGTTTTTTTTTTTTTAATAAAAAAATCCCTGAAAAATAACAGAAAAGGTCATTCCCCCTATTTCCAATCAAGTCTTTACTAATAATATTAACTACATATTAGCCCCAGTGTATCTGGTGACATTCTAATCCAGGAGAGGAAACAAAATCATGATTTCAACAGAGCTAAAAAATCACCCTGAAGTATAAAATCTATTTTTGACTGTTAGACAACATTTGTAATTGTGAAACATCAGTATTCATGTATTATATTATCTTTTAAGTTTGTATCTTTTAAGAGATGTTCTTTAAAATATGTTCGATATTAATATAATTTGTAAGGAATATTTAGGAAGTCCTACACAACTACATTTCTGAATGTAGGTTTTTCTGTTTTTTTTTTTTTTTTTTTTTTTTTTAAGTAAAGCAAAGTTTAGAAAACTTGTCTCTTGTACATTATATGATGTAGCAGTGAGCAGGATTATCTGATATGAATACAGGAATGGGCATGACATGATGATTACATGAGAATATTAAGTGTTAGCATGAAAGCACATGACTACAGTGGAATGTTATTTACGTTGCTTTAAATTAGAGTACTTCATGGAGGTGGAAATTATACAGTGGGTCTCAAGTGAGGAGTTTTGTCATGATGACTTAGACTTGTTTCTAAACTGGATGTTTAGTCAGAGAACAAATGCAGCAAGCTGGTAATGTGAGGTGGTGGCTTCTGCTGCTAGTCTAACAACATGATACGTATATTATAAAAATATTTTTGAGGCATTCCGGGTCAAAGGAAGGTGGGGTGGGGAAGAAAAGGAACTTAATTGGAATTTTATAGGCTGAAGAAAAGATACTTTGGTTAAAGGATGTTCCATATGCCAAATTACAAAGGCTGTATGCATTGGATAGAAGTTTTTCAGAGTTCATGGGAATCTTTAGAAGGATAATTTGATGCAGTATTGTTGAGAAAATAGGGTTTGTTATTTGTGATAAATAACATAGGAGATTTTGAACTTATTTCAAAGCATTCATGTGGTGTGTGGGTGTGGATTTTTTTTTTCCTTTCAAAATGGTTGAGTTTCTAAATTGAATCCACAAATAAGTGAGTAACACTTAGCCTCTTAAATAAAATTAGCTGCTATAGCTTGTCCTTCAAAAACATGACGAGGAGCAGAAGAAAGATCTGGTGTCTGCTCATATGTTTGCCTGTGAAATTTTTGGTTATGTTATATATATTGTTTTACTCATCATGCTGGGTAACTCTCTTGAGAGTAGAAAAATTATGCAAATACATAAGCAAAATTTTGGTGGTGTAGCCCTGTCTAAATCATTAGGCTGCACTTTTTTTGCCAATTTTTTTTTAATCCACTGGCTATGCCCGGAAGGGACATGTCTGAGAATGTTTTGTGCTTTTTCATCTGCATATCTCAGCAGTAAGAAACTTTGTTAACGAGTCTATACTTGCCCTAAATGCAGGGTTTTCCTAAGCATTTTAATGTTCTTGCAAACTTCTTCTAGCTCTTTGAAATAAACTTAATATTAAAATGTTGTAATGTATTTGTTTCATTGAAGAAATGGAGAGGCAAAGATTCTGTGCAACAACTAAGAGATTCTTGTCTGCCTTAATTTAAAAAGTTTCTTCTGTGTATTTTTAAAATACAAAACAAAAAACTTAAAACCTGAAAACTGGAATCTTCCCATGAGGAGCAGCTTGACATTAATGTTTTGTGGGGTGCTTATTACTTCGTACAGTAAAACTGTTCTTGCTGAGCTGAAGTGGGAATCTAGTGCTAAAAGATAACTAAAAGAATGGCAACTAAAAGAATGCTCTATCTTTTTTGAGCAACAGCTGATGCTGGGCAGATGCTGTGTTTGTAGTGTCCCTTCCATTGAAGTAAATCCTGCAGATCCCAGTCTCTTATTGATCTGTGTTGCAAGCAGGTCCCCAACTCCATTACCTACTGTTTTGATTTGCTGACTCTGACCATTTTTCTTCATCTTTATGCTCCAGCTATATCACAATATAAATCCTGCAGGACAAGCAGCAGTTTGTCTGAGGGAGGTCGCTCACACAAAACTTCAAAAGAGAATTTAATCAAAAATGGTTCTGTGAAGTTTAACTTTTTTTTGTTTTGTTTTCCTTTTTTTTTTTTTTTTTTTTGAGGCAGAGGATTAAAACAAAACTTGAAAATGATATATTTCAGCATCCTTAACCTTTGGAAAGTCAGTCTTTCCAATAGAATTGCCCTGAAAAATATTTTCTCATGTGACTATTATTGACAGACTCTGGCTTCATCCTTATTACGTGGTGTGAAGGCTTTTCCTTGAGGAAAGACAAATCTAGCTGAAATCTACTGGAAAGCTAACTCAGCATTTGTTTCTAGACAGACATGGATATTTGTCATTAAATTTCTATGCAAGAAAATGCTTTTCTCATGATATCCTTGTGCCTTGTAGCAGTGCTGTGACCATGTCACATTTTATTACTAATAATGTGCTTGCCCTCTTGCAATTATATCTGCTTCACTCTCTTGCTTGTGCTCCTGGCTCTTGACTTCAGCAAAACGTACTGTTGGCCTGAAAGATGACATAGGTTTTTTAGAGAAATATCTTGATTTTTGTGATTATTTAATGTATATTTGGTCTCATTGTAGTAGTGATTACAAAATCAGAGGTGATCAGTGTAGAGATCCTCTAGAACCTCGAAAACAGCCTTGAATGCTATTTTGCAGCGTATCTTTTGGCAACCACTCTTAGGTGAAAGTGCTGCCGTTGCACCATACAGTCCCTTTAGAGGAAAATGCTATGATGAGTTGTAAGATGGGGGACTGATTGCTCTCCAGAATATTACACAGATGAAACTCAAGATCAACAGACTCCATATGCATTTAGCTTTCTCATATCCTCCAGCTTTACAATGTTTCTAGCATTTGGTAGTGAGATTGCTCTGGGTGTTCATTAAAAAAAAAAAAAAAAAAAAGAGAGAGAGAGAGAAAGAGAGACAGAGAGAGATAAACCAAACCATGCTGTGTTACAAAAAGGCAGTGGGGAGAAGAGGGAGGAAGATAGAAAAAGCTGTCTGGCCTGAGCAGGAATTCATCCTGAAGATGAAACTTCTTCTTGCTGATGCCCTTTAGACTCTATTCCTAATCCAGTGGGGTGTCCGAGCTAGTCCTGCCACGTCTTTTTACTCTGTGTTGTTGAGCAGTTTTCTGAGAGAGAAGTTGCTCTATCTCATCTTTCAGTGTTTGAATATTTACATTAGTTTACCTTTGCAAGCAGTCTCTGAACCCCTAAATCGCAATAATACATCCCCCTGCAGCAGTTCTGACCTGTTTGCATTAGAGCGTGGTGAGCTGGGTAGAAGAAAAAAACATTTTCAGTGATTTTGAAAACAAAATTAATTCACCTAAGGCAATTTACAGTCAAATGCCAAGAAAGGCTTGGAACAACTGCTTGGTCTGAACTCTCTGCCTTGCTTCATTTGGGAGATGATGGGAATATACCGACTGGAAGAACTTGACCCGGGCCCGTGCTGAGCTCTCACTTTCCAGCCTCTCGCCTCCAGCAAGGGCAGCTGCTGCTCATTGCACCCTCTCATCCTGTTTGCGCGCAGGGCAGGGTGCTGGCGAGGATGCTGCAGCCCGGGCTGCTTCCTGTGTGAGTGTGCGCAGAGCGTGGGCCGCGCTCTCCGCAATGGCCACACAGCGATAATCTCATCGAAATCATGCGTGTGCCTCCATAAGGTGGTGCTTGGCAGGCTTCCCCTGCTCACCTCTCTGCAAAAGGCAAATAGAAAAAAAATCTTTAATCTGAAGAGGCATTAAATTTTGGAAAATGTTAAAGAAAGCCATGGGCTCCTTTAGAATTTTCAGTAATATTTTTTAAAAAATCTTGTTTGCCCTTAAATATTTTTGCACTTTTTAACCCAAGAATGCGATTTATGCAGTAGTTTAGCATTAATGAAATATTACTCATTTATCTTGCAATATATGTTCTTTGTTATGCATATTCTATGTCAAACATATTCAAAACAAGCTGCTTCTGTTGATTTTTGTTCCCTGAGATAATTTTTACTTGGTATTTATTAGAACCTTATTTTCCAAAACTCCTTAAGAGATTTTAGATTTGATTGAAAAGACTGACTACAGAATGACATGATTTATCAACAGGATTCCTTATCATGTATTATGGAATACATATGTATGTACACCTAATAACAAAAAAAAAAACCCTGAAAATATATGAATAAAAAAGAATCCAGGTCTTTGCAAGCTTATTTGTTATTTTTCCTTTCCTGATGAATTTATCAGTATTGTTATTGACTCACAACCATTGCTCACTTTTAAATACTTCCACCCTGAAACTAAGGCAGTGACTCATTCTTTTATATAAGAAAGCCATAAGTGAAAAAGTTCTTAAAGTGAAAGCTGCTGTATCTCTCTAACTTATTTTAGTGTTACTAATATCCTTAAACTAACAGTCCTGTCCTGTCTGTGTAGGACTATGTTGAAGCCCTTTAAGTCTAAAGTTCTTTAGACATACCCAGTTACTTAAAATTGGATGAGTGCAAGTGCACAAAGTTCTTCAATGTAGTTTGAGAAGACTCTTGCAGACTCTTTTTATTGTTATTATTAGTGGGATTATTATTGTAATTTGGGAGAGTAAACAAACTTGTATTGGAGGTAGGCTGTGATCCAACTCAGATAGGCAAATTGAGTCCAAAGGGACTTTCCAAAGTCTCTTTGAGAAACTTAACTGATTGTACCTGGGTGACATCTGTGATATCAAACAACTTGGTAAGGTGCAGCTTCTGTTTTGAGCTTAAGCTAACAATTCACTTGGGGCCGGTTTAGCCGTGCATTTGTATGATAAAAAAATGCTAATGATAAAAACTGGAGTTATAAATCCATGCCTTCCATTGCAGAGAAATATTAGTAGATAACAGGGGTTAATTCAACTTGGACTTCTTCATAAGCAGTATTTTTGAAGCCTTGAATACACATAATCTCAAGAGGATAAAATTTGTCAATATATATATATTGGGGAACCAAAAATTAGGAATATTGGTAATTTTGGTAAAAATATCAATCTCCTTGGCTTTGAGAGATGAGACCTGTGAATTTTATTGAAAAAAAAAAAAAAACTTGCAGGATTTTGTATAGCATTTACCAGTCACTGTATAATTTTACTGCTGTTACTTCAAGCAGGAGAAATGAAGCATAGCGGAGTTCTTCGTGTTAAAAGGGCAAATCAGAGCTTAAATAAAAACAGGTCTAGAACTAATTATTGCACCGGTAAGGATGGCTTAGAAGCATTTTGCCTCAAGCATATTTATTTCTTCCTGTTTCTTAAGGCTTCTGCTTCAGCCCAAGAACTCAATAATAATAATAAAAAATGTGTGATTTTTAACAGCATGAATAGTGGAATTTTTGAAATACTTAGAGGGCAGCACAACAGTAATTATACAGTCATTTTTCTAATGTGTGTGGGGATACACATTCATCTGCAGAATGTGAAATGATAGTCGCAGGCAATTGAAAAGCAATATGAAATTGTCTCAGACTGAAAGCTTTCTGGCAAAGCAAATCACTTCTGGGATTCAGTACTTTCAAGGATTTATTTTCCGCTAGTGGCTCAGGCCATCTATTTTTTATCACCTGTTACCTCCAAGTGCTTGTATTATCTAAGAGCTTTTAATAACTATAACATTATATGCTGCTACTTTCCCTTCGAAAGTGTAATTCTGTGCTTGCTGGATTTCCGGGTTCCTTTGAGTTTAATGTTAGGTGTTGACTTGCATTGTAAGCAGTCCTTTAAATGTAGTCCTTATGAATCAGCATGTGGGAGAAGTCAGGGTAAAGATGGGGGAAGTAAGGGCAGCATGGATGGGGGCAGAGAACTCTGAAATTCTAAATGTATCATAAGGCCAGTTCAAAATCAAAGGGAAAATTCCCAAGGTTTGTGTTCAGATCAGAGGGATATTAGTTCTACTGAAGGGAGAAAAACAAGTTGTTGGGTAACTCTATAATCAGAAGAGTTTCAAAGACTTAAAATTGACTACTTATTTTTTCTGTCTTAGTTAACCTAAGATGTTTTTGTTTGATTTCTGGGAAATTTCACTTAATGTTTTTATTTTGTGTTTTGTTTTATTTGAGTTCCCTTCAGAAAAGAAGAAATGTGGACCTTTTAAATATAGCCTGTACTGGAAGACAGATTTCACAGAAAAGTGAGTCAAGCATGCTTACCTCTGCATCTTGAATATTGAACAAAAAGAAACCTCAGACCAAAAGCTGTCTAAAATAAGTATTGACCTGCTTTATTTTTTTTTTTAGCAAAACCAGGAATCTGGAAAGGCCAAAAACAGTAATGTATGTAATGTCAGAACACTCAGCCACTTCTGCATTTTTACCGAGATGAGCTTTTTTTGAAGTAATGGAATGAAAATTCAAAAATTCAGGGTTTAAAAACCATTTACTTTAATATACCTTTTTAAAACAGAGTTTGTTAATTTTACATGATTAAGTGTAGTTATTATTAAACAGAATTACCTTTGTAATAAAATATTTGAAGAGAGTATTCTATATCGAATGCTATTTAATGTGATAGTAAGTCTCAAAGTTCAATGAAATATTAGGAAATTATTAGTTTACCAGAAGAGGTTAGAAGTCTTGCCCAATCAGTTGTCAACAGAACTTCTTTTTTACTTTAGAAGTAGGCCTTGTTTAAACTCACTCCTGTTAATTTCAAACAAAAAATTTGTGCCAAAAAAAATTCTTTTTTAAGGCAGAATAAAGGACTCTTGCAATTAAGTTTTTTAAAACTTGCTGCAAAATACAAATTATGTACAAATAATTTACCTTTAAGAAGAAAGAGTAAATTTGAAGGAAATAGTAAGAGATAATACCAGAGAAAAAAAGTGTCTATGTTTCAGTTAGAAATTGGACGTTGTTTCTAGTTCCTTCTAGTTGCTGTCTATAAACATATTCTCTCTCTTCCTTGACCTTTGAAGACCTTGAATGAGACCTGAGATTGTTTTGGACATAGTCTGCTTCCTGCGTCACATTGTTTCTAGGAACATGCAACTTTACTTATTTGTAGAAAAAATCTTAAAAAAGTTTTTGACAAAACTTCCTTCCTTTACAGGGCACGATTGGAGTTTTGGGGAATAAGTGATTTTTGTCATTTTCATGAAAAAACAATTTTCCACATGCTAACTTGCATTAAAAGATTTAATTAACTCACTGAATTGATCAGAGCAACTTTCTAGGTCAGCTACTAGTCAATTGCAGAAACTCTTATGTTTTCTGAGAAGGATAGAGTAATCACATTCGGAAAAGTCTGCATTACATGTTGATTTTATAATGCAATTCTTTCTATATATATTATCGTATTGGCATATATAGAAATACACGTCCATATTATGATTTTTTTTTTGTTTTAAGATACTTTCAGAGAAGAAAAGCCACCCATCATCTCTCCGTATGGAGAAACCTTTCTTTGCAACAGCTCTAACAATGCTAAAGTAAGTTGAGAAGCCTCGATGTAAATGATGTATCTGCACTTCAATCATCATGTTATACACTGCCCTTGGCTCTTTTCTCCTCTTCCCTTTACAGTTCTAAGTGCCTTTTCTGTCTTGTCTAGTACATGTACAAGAGTTATAGCATACATATTTGTGGACTACTGACTTTTCTTAATTTCATGATGCCCTTTGTACTATTCTGTAGTAAAAGGAAGTGGTGGAATTTTATGCCTTTTTTTTTAAAAAGAAGAAAAAAAGGTGGGTAGATAGATCGTCATCTGACTTTATTGCAACTGCAGCTAGATGCTACACTATGTAATGTGAAACTATCAGTTAGAGGCAAGTTCTTAAGTGAGGTTGAATGGTGGTTAACCATTACAACTTGACTGATAAAGTCCAAAGTGGCTTTTCTGTGTTGTGATAACTGCAGGTCAAGAGTGGTCATCTCTACAAAGGCTTGTAGGCATCCTATGACAGCAGCTTACCTCTTACCTTAAGTGATTTCACAGTCCTTTTTGGCTATATGCTCTTTAAAATGCTCTTTTATGCAAGTTCTCGGGACTTTGGGTTTTTGTCATGCATCTCCAAACTTCTTGTATGCCTAACTAACTTTGGATGTAGGATTCTTGGAGGAGAGCAAAATATTTTTGTTGCAGTCATTAGCAGAAGGTATGAATGCCCAAGATGTCCTGAGGATAGCCTTTTGAGTGGTGCTGAGTGCTGGAAGGTGCAGTAGCTGATGAGGCATCTGTGAAATGTGGTGGGTTTTTTAATCCTGATTTTGATTTAGCAGGGCACCAAACCAGGTTGTTTCTGTGGTTTAGAAGCATGCAGATGATCTGTGTTTTTCATGTGTTCTTTCTTTTCATTTAATGTTATTAATAAGGGTGACTTTAGAGCTTTCTTTTTCTTTCTTTGTGTATATTGTCTTGATAGTGCCAGTTATTAAGGTAACTTAAAAATACAAAGTAGAATTTTTTATTTAGTTTGACATAAGCAGGTGAGGATGTTTTCTAGTCTTCTTGTTATTTAGTATTATTCTGTATTGTTTCTTAAAAATTTGGTAATAAGACCCAACCAGAAAGTTTGTTAGCAGTTTTTCTTATGTTGTAAAGCCACTAAATACAAAAATACAGTACCATTAAACTAGATTGAGATCCCACGAGTAGCAGAAATAACAATTCAATTTCAACACAATTAATGTAGTATTTTACAACATGCTTTCTCTAATCTGAAGATTTAGACATGAGTTATCACTTTCATGCAAATTAATTTTCTTTTTTTCAAATTTATTTATAACATGCATTTTGGAAAATTCACAGTTAACTTCAGTTCCATTAGAACACTGTAGAGGAAACTCATAAAGGAAAACCATAAAACAAAGGATCTAAAATGCATTTTACTTTCAGATTTTTATTTAATAGGTATCAAATATCCTAGGAACAAATAAGCAAGTTTAAATAACACTGTAATGTTACATCTGAGATTTTAGTGAGTCACTACTGCTTGATTTTTCTTGGAATAACTTGTTTTGAGAACATAGTTTATATACACATATATATAATAAAGTCTAGTAAATTGTTAAGATTGCTAGATAAAATTTGTTCTAAGTGATTAGAAGCTGGCCACTCACATTCTTCCTGTTCTGGCCGTGTGAAATAAAAAAGGCGGTGTTTTATAAGGGAGTGCCTGTTGAAACAGGTCATGAGTCACTAAAGACTGGAGGTAAGTCAGCATGGGGGAGAAGGGAATTAAGGCTATAAAGAAAACTTGTCTTTGTCTTTAGTCAGGAGGGAAGACAGCTGGAAGCAGAAACAGCAGAAGAAACAGATTTATATATTGAATAAGTAGTAGCACAAATGATAGAGAAAAATAATCATGGTCAGTTTAAATATGTTAGAATTCAGTTTTTCTCTGAAGGAATTCTGGTGAATTCAGGCCTGAATAGTGAAGTTTGGCTTTATTTCTTACCCTAGACTGTTGGACTAAATTAGATGTGCATACTGAGGAGAGTAATCTGGCTGAGCTCCCCAGCATTGAGCATTGTGATACTGGGGATTCTGGCCAGAATAAGAATCTTGAAACTTTAAAATGAGAACTCTTACTCCTTTAAAAGAAAGAACTTTTACCTTTATGGCCCTGCTATAAAATCATATTGCTGAAGCATGTTTCAAGGATCAAGCTGGGGAGGGGTGTGAGACATTAGCTTTAAGGAAAGGCAATGTCTCTTTAAGTAGAGGTGCCTGTCCCTGAAGGTCCTCAAGTCCTTCTGTCCTGTGCCCTGAGTTCCTGTACTCTGCACTCCAAGAAGAGTGCGATGTCTCTTCTCACTCAGGTTGCTTAACTTGTTCCTAGGACCAGAAAGGTTAACTGATAGGCAAAGCTAAAAAAAAAAATAGGTAGTTTCATTTGTGTATGTTTTCGATACCAGATTTCTTTTTTTGAGGGTATTTGCTTCCCATATGTAAAGACCATATATATCCAGAGAGAGTGTATGTGTGATATATGTGTTTTAAGAAATTATTCTCTCTTTAAAGGTGTTTGCAGAAGAAAATGCTGCTGTTGCCTCATTTTTATATAATACTTTAAAGACTTCCAGGAGGTAGGGCATGGGAGTTCTATCTTTTATTTAGTCTGAGCATCTCACAGAATAATTCTATTGCATGTGCCTGGGATTTAGTTTTAGTAGAATCTGTATCTTTGCGAAGAGGGAAAAAATATTCCCTCCCCTCAGCTTGTCTTTGTGGACTTCTGATGTTTAAAAGGTGCTAGCAGTAGAAATGTTTTTCTTGATGCCTGCCTGGAAGTTTGGATGCTTCCTGAATCCACTTGGCCAGATACTGGGTTGCTTAAGGAGAAAGGCAAAACCTAGAATGTGAATTGGAGAGTTTTGTGTGGCGTGTGGAGCAAGAGGGTGGAGAGAAACTTAGCTTTAGTGCTGTGGTAGGAGGGTTCATCCATCTGACCAGCCTTCAGCTGTATCCTCATCAGCATAGGAAGATGAGAGATCCTAAACCATTTTATATTATTCAAAGATATACATTACAGATTAGGCTTTTTGCTACTGCAAAGATGGTGTGCTGCTACTTTCCACTGATGCTCTCTTCCACTGATAAGGAATAGAGCAATAGATAGGTTGCTTTTAAATTTGCCATTTAATTTGTTTAAAGTTTTTTTTTTTTTTTTTTTTTTTTTTCTTTAAAGGATCTGGGTGGCAGGGGAAGCTAAAATGCCAGAATGTTCCCCTAGGATTGCCCTTTCAGCAGCTTGTGATTTCTGCAATTTTTGCTGTAGTTACATATATTCAGCTTTTGGCTGTGCTCTTTTTCAAGTTTGTCTTTTTTCATGTTGCCAAGATACATCTGTCAAGTGTAAGATGTAGTATCGTTTCTCAGAAAACAAATGGCAATAAAAAGCTTATCTACATTTTGTTTTTCACTCTTCAGCTTCATAACATATACTTCAAAGCTAAAATGAATAAATTAAAATGCTTCCATTATGAAACATGAAACTGTTTATTTGAGCTTGGTTTTCTAAGGAAAGAAAAATGAGTATTGAGTGAGAAGCTTAGTAATGTGATAAGACTGACAGGTCAAGTTTAGGAAATACAGAATGTAATGTTCTTTATTAGTGTTCACCTCAGCATTTTGTACACTGAGTAGCTGGTAATAAAAACTTCTAAACAAATGTTAATAACAAAAAAGACCCTGTGCCCTTTAGGAAGAAGAAGAATTCAAGAAAAAGCTAGATATATTTGGTATGTCGGAGTTCAGTTTTACTGTAGGAACTCGAATTTTATCATAACTTTATCCTTCATATATTCTGAAGGTTGCATGTTTAATCTGGAAAACAAGTATTGACACTAAAATAGACTAATAATGGTACGTCATTAGCGATATACTTCATATGTATTCAGCACATGGCTGCTGACCTTAGGAAATTTCAGTTGTAAAATAATATTCATTGCACTTTCAAAAAACCCTAATACTTACATGCCCTGAATTTCTTCCTTAAATTTGTTCTGCAAGAGGTTTTTTGGACTTCTCTCAAATATTCTTGCTGTTGTTTATCTGAATATGATTATTTAAAATGTAAACACTTAAAATAATATTTCTTAAGATATTGATTTAAAATATCTTTCAAAAATGCATCTCATTTTAAAATGCAGCAAAAAGAGCTTTGGTAGTTGGGGGATTTGTGTGTGACATGTCTGCAGTAATTTTAATGTCATCTAGTCTTTCAGTACAAATGTTGATTTGAATACATTTTTATTTTCTAGGAACTTCATGGAAGTGAATTCTTTGATTATGAAAATAAATTGGATCTGGAAATGAATGAAGAACACTCTTTTCACAAGGAATGCTGGTATTAAATAAGTGTTTAAAAAAAAAGAAGCTTTAAATTTTAGGAGAGAAAATTGATCTTTATTGATATCCTGTAGAGATCTCTACCTGAGAAAGACACAGTCATTACTGTACTTTTTCCTGTTTGAACCCTCTGTCTCCTAGATAACTGTGTTTGAATACTTTCTTATTCTGCCATTTCCTAACCATACTGTGAATAAAATCATTGTTCATTTCTGATGCTATACATCTGCATTCATCATTGCAGATGAGAGATATCAGCTCTTGGGTTCCTTAAATTTTCAGTCTATAGCTGGCTCCTACTGAGGCGGGGAGAGAGGGAAACTACAAGCCCTCCAAACCTGTAAGACCAAACTAGTTTTATGGAAAAGTCAAGTCAAAAAAGATTTTTTTTAAAAAAAAGAAAAAAAAGTTAAAAGTTATTAATTTTGAAGTTCTACAGTATTCAGACCTCTAAAGGAACCAGCAAGTATTGCCTTACTACAAGTCTTAATGATTGGAGAAATGGGGATTCAGTTTTGGTCATAATTAAAATATGTTTAGCATTGCTCTGGGGTTATTGCAAAAGTAAAACCTAATAAATGTGTCTCAAGAAAAATTATCCTAATTATTAGTTTTATTTATTTGTGCATTATAGCAATATGTTCAAAGTAAAATGTGCTTTTTTTCTTTGTAATTCCCTTAGTAACAAGGAAGAGAAGGCAAAGGACTGTATGAGGAGTGAAGCTCTGTCTTCTGAGAACAAATCAGTGCTACTAGAAGAGCTTGAAAATGAATCTGTGTATTCTATTGTGGAACAACAGTCTTTAAAGAAAAAGAAGAGTAAAGCTAAATCCCATTCATCATCGTGTAGTAAAATCCACAGTGAGGATTCAAACTGCTTGGTCAGTGAGAGAATGCATCTTCGGACTTTTGATGGAGATCCTGTTTTGACTGTGAATGAGTCAATAACACCATATGCTTGTTTTTATGGACCATCAGCAAAGAAGGTTAAAGCTGGATGGCTGGATAAATTATCTCCTCAAGGGTACGATATTTGTAATGATTACTGCATAACTGCGAAGGTTGTATTTCCATTGTATTTTTTACACAACTTTGCCCATTAGTTAATAGAATCTATAAAATACGTTTCTAGAACCAACTGTCTTGACTGGTGCTGTTAAAAGACATAGAGTTAAGAATAGAGGATGAAAGCTTTAGATACAGTATCAAGCAGATACAGTATATACTGTTTCCAAAAGATTACTATAAAATTATTATTTTAGCAAGACTGTAG
This sequence comes from Crypturellus soui, assembly GCA_032275445.1. NCBI lineage: Eukaryota > Metazoa > Chordata > Aves > Tinamiformes > Tinamidae > Crypturellus > Crypturellus soui. The sequence goes on along the minus strand of JAUBNY010000372.1, from coordinate 149,724 downwards.
AATGGTTGGAGTGTAATTAGTTTTGGATCACTGAGATTCCCTGGTTAAATTTAAAGGAATTATTCTTAAATATGCTTTACTAAATGGATTTTTTTTTATTTCTTCTCTCTCCTATAATATCATTTCTCAAATATCGGAATACTGATTCTTCCTTAAATGAAGAAGCAAAGAAAAGAGAATAGTGAATTATTCATCCATTAAAATCATATAAATGAAATCATATAATGAATTTGAATGAATTTTAATTTTTTTCCTTTTTTTTCTGAGTGTTTTAGGTTGGTGGAGTTTTTTTGTTGCTGTTTTCATTTATTTAATTATTTATTTTTAATTAAGCCACTTCATTTACACCTAGCACCCCGAGCCTTGTCAAGCAAAGGGAGATATATCTTTTGAAACTGTTTCCTTAAATTGCTGCAAATTGTACATTTAAAATACAGGTTTTTTTTTTAGTTATCTCACTCTATATTTAAACTCATTGAATTTATTCTCATCATATATGTGACTAAATTCAGTTTTCACTCCACCATATGAAGTTTATTGTCATTTTAATGGAAACTAGATTTTACATTAGCCTTTCCAGTTTAAGAAAAAATATGATTTACTGATGTTATATAATACCTGTTAATTAACCCAGAGCTGCTATTTAATTAAAGTTTTGATAAACTATCACAGTCTACTAATCCTAAAGCAGAGCACCCGTTTAACAGGAAAGGGAATAATATTGAGAAGAGATGTTGGAGTAGAGTCTTGTTCTTGCTTAATTAACTGTTTAATGGATTTTAGAATTGAAACTCTTATATAGATGGTAACTAATAGGCTGTTAACATTTAATGAACACAGTGAAGTATGTAAGGTTCATGAAAAATAATTTTTAAGCAAGTCCTTATAGAGTGAGTTAACAGCTTACTGAAACAATGCACTTCTAATCAATGATCTCCAGCAGAAAACACAGATGGAAAATGAAGTTTTATATTGAACTTGTTGAATGATTTGGGATGACCACCATTAATTGGTTGGCCTGGGATGAAGGGTAGGGAAAAGTGTGTGCAGAAGAGGCTGATGATGGAAGATATCATACCCTATAGAGATGTTCCTCTCATGATACCGCGAGAGAGTCATTTTAGACTTGATTTTTCCTTTTGGAGACTTTACTGTGTGTGTATGTCATAAAGGTATGCTCTGTATTCAGATTTTTCTCCATCTCTGAGAAAAACAGCCTACCCTCCCTTATACCTGTTAGCTTCTGTGTATTTCTTGTGCTTTCTGGGAGAGAACTAGAGGACTTTGAAAACAGATATAATCAGGAATAACTGGAGTTTCAGAAATGCTTTTACTCCCACTCTAAGTTTATCAGGACAAATTAGTGATTCGTTTTTGTAAGAATAGACTATTTCATGGAAATTAAACCATTGCAGTGTCATATAAAGGCCAAAGCAAATCTTCTTAGTGAGTGAATTAAGCTGATGGGTGGGCTATGTCCTGCTGGCTCCATTGCTTTATAAACATCTGAGATCTCTGCTGAAGCTCTGGTTCTAGGCTCCCTCCCAAGGCCCTGGCACAGTAAGTCCTATGAGAATGTTAATGGACCTAAGTTTTGCCTACAGGGCACGAGCAGGATGCGTGCAGAAGTCAGTAAATAAAAATCATTGTTTATTCTGGGGAGTAGGATAATTAAGTTACTGAGAGGCTTTTTTCTCATCACTATAAATATGATATAGATCACATGGGAAAGGGGGTAAAAACATTTCATAAATATGTGAAAGACACTAATTTATAGAATAAGTCCATTAATATTGCACTTACTGTTTTCATGTTTGATATTTTTATTATATTTGAAATTCACTCCACTTCTTTTGAAAAGATATAAATGTTAGCCCTATTACTTTAGTTTTTTAAATGCTTAGGCTCAAATAAAGTAAGATAAAATATGCTCTGGCCTTTCTGTGATTTGCATTTCCAGTGCTCTTAAAAATGAGTGCAATTTGTCATCATTTTAATTGTATTAAATTTTTATCCACAGCAAACGAATGTTTCAGAAACGCTGGGTCAAGTTTGATGGAGACAGTATTTCCTATTACAATAATGAAAAGGTAAGTTATGTGGTGATTGAAACAAACTATATCCCTGCAACATGATAAGGACCATGAAAGAATTCATAAAAATTACGAATAAATATTGTTATTAGATGTATTTCCAATTGCAAAACATTAAGATGCAACATTATTTCAGGGTGTCCTTCAGATCTTAATTTATTGTTAATCCTCCTTTCCTGCTTCTGATCTTGACCTTTTCAGTTAGATATGATCAGAACTTCATATTGTATTGAAGGGGAAAGGCTGCTAAATTTTATGAAACAGAACAGAATCAATTGTCATTTCTACTGGTAGCACCAAACTTGCATGGGAACTCAGCACACTGGATTTTTTGTTTGTTTTATTTTGTTTGAAAGAACAAAATTTAAGCTTGGCACGGAACACTTTAAAACTGAAAAGTAGTACAACCTTATTCTTTTTTTTTTCTGCATATATTCCAGAAGGAAAACACAAAACATTAGGTTAGCTTGTATTTGAGTCTGTTAAAAATCAGCATAGTGCTGTGATATCAGTGATTCGTCTTTGCATCTGTAGCTATGATTGATTCTTGCCAAAAGTTTCATCATGACCGTAGTTCAATTTGCAGGGTCAAAAGACCTCCCTCCCTGCCTCTCTTTCCAAGTTTAGAATACTGTTTTGATTAAAGTAGTTCTCTTTTTGATATGTGATACTAAAATACATTTGTAGATTGTTCCTTTAAAGAGAAACTGTGTTTCCTGTACAAAAAGAAGATTCACAAAAGACTTATTTGACCTTTCACTACTGCTTTTCACAAAGAAAAATATGTTGTTCTTTAGGGCCCTGTCTTTAAAACTTGTCTGCTTGCCATTTTTATTTTTCCTGAAAATATTTCTCACTAATTCTTTTGTATTTTTCTTTTCTGTCTATCCAGTACACTTGAGCTCACCACAAAACTTTATTGCTGCTATGTGATCAATTTACTTAATTTCTCTTCTTAGAAGAAATAAAAATCTCATTAATCTTAAAAGCGGTAGACACACATAATGTGCTTGTTTGATGGAGATGACATTATATGCATGTGTATTATTTGAAACACTGTAAGGCTTCCTGTTGAACATGCATATTAAATTTGGAACAAAATACAATTTCCAGTAAGAGTTGTTGAGTATTATTTTGGGTTGGTGTAAACAGGAAGAATTCTGTCGACACTTTTAAGGCTATTTTAGTAGATTATGAAAGGAAAAAAATAGAAGTTAGAAAAAGTCAAGTGGATCCCTAAGGACCAAGGAAATTAGATTCAAAAATAATTTCTACCATGCCAACTGATCAGAAACTTGAGACTATTCATGCTTTCTTGATGAGCGTCACTTAGAGTAAAAGACATGACTGGATAGATGAAAAGAACAATAGAATAACATTGGGACTGGAGGGATAGTGACCTGTTAGCTTCTTAATGTGTTTATCCCAGAACTTTATAGAAGAAAAGCAGTATTAGTCATTAAGAAAGACTTGGAGAATGAAGAATTGTTATTTGTGTAACATGGTCTCTAGCGTAATTAGCGTAATTAAGGAAATAAGTGCTATTACATCAAACCGCTTGATGCTATTACATCAAGCTCTACTGGGGCCATTTTTTGTTGTGGTTGTTTCTGTTGATTGTACTAAACAGCTTGAGCTTACTAACTCTGGTTTAGGACATTTTTACTTTTTTATTTATTTATTATTTTATTTTTTTCCATTCATGTCATAAAAGGTCCCAGGAATCTTGAATCCTCTCTTGTGTTTAGGGGAGTATTTAACATGCTATAGGACTCATAGGAAGCTACTTTCCCTAGCTCCTCTACATAAAGTTCTTTGGAGGGGCTGGATATCAGAAGTTTGCAAAAAGGCTTGGTTTGAAGCTTTGACTCTGTTCTCCTGTAAACTGAGTAGAAAACCTCACTCCTGGAATATAAACAGTGGTTGATCTGTTGTGTCCAATTTGACCATACCCAAGTGTTTGACTTCTTAACTTGCTGGGTCACTTTTTTTCAGATATATGAAGATTTTAGCAAGGCCTGAAACAAACTGACAGCTGAGGACTTGGTGGAACTCTTGCAGTAGTTTGTAGATAGGATGATAATCATAGAATCACAGAATGCTTAAGGCTGGAAGGGACCTCTAGGGGTCATCTAGTCCAACCTCCCTGCACATGCAGAGTCCCCTAGAGCACCTGGCACAGGGCTGCATCCAAGCGGGTTTTGAAGATCTCCAGAGAAGGAGACTCCGCAACCTCCTTTGACAGCCTGTTCCAGTGCTCTGTCACCCTCACTGTCAAGAAGTTCTTCCTTAAGTTCCTGTGGAACTTTTGATTCTTTAGTTTGGCTGTTTCCTCTAGTTCTGTTGGTGGCCACCAGTGAAAAGAGGACAGCCCCATCCTCCTCACTGCCTCCCTTGAGGTATTTGCATAAACCAATTAGATCCCCTCTCAGCCTTCTCTTCTCCAGACTGTACAGGCCCAGGTCCCTCAGCCTCTCCTCATAGGACAGATGTTCCAGACCCCTGATCATCCTAGTCGCCCTGCGCTGGACTCTCTCCAGCAGCTCCACATCCCTCTTGTACTGGGGGGCCCAGAA
>JAUBNY010000372.1:127261-141505 GCA_032275445.1 Crypturellus soui | reverse complement strand
ACTGTTTTTCAGTTCATGATTAGAGACAAAATCAGTGCATTTATTTACTCTTTTTCTTATTGACTAGTCACTGAGGGAGAAGGGAAGGGAAAAACTTTGGAAAGTTGATACCTGAGAAAGGTACCTTTTTTTTTTTTTTCTTATCTCATTCTTTTCAAAGAGCATTTTATTTTGAATAAAGATTTTGTGAGATAATTTTAATATGCAGTTGTAACTTTTAAGTGAGAGTGTGATATTTTGAAATATTAGTGTCTCAAGACCATTCATGAAATTGAGTCGTATATATATATATATATATATATGTATACACACACACACACACACACGCGTGCATTATATCTCAGTGTGGGATTTTACTCTAGTTTAGAAGTCAACAGGTATGTATAGAGGTGTAACAGTAAAGTTGGTGACATGTAGGTAGTAAAATAGTTTACTATTTGGTACAAATTCTATTAATAATGTTGTGAACTTTTAAGAGCACTGCCTGAATACATTAGCCTCCTAAACATCACAGCAAGTAATGTGACATTTAGATCAGATATCTAAATTAGAGAGATATTTAATATTCCCTGAGACTTATTAACTATTTTTATGGTGTTTCTATTGCAGGAAGTGTTTTCTAAGGGAATAATCCTTCTTTCTGCAATATCAACAGTAGGAGTTCATGGGGAGAATAAATTTGAAGTTGTCACATCCCACAGGACTTTTGTCTTCCGAGTGGATAAAGAAGGTAAGCAGAGCATGTGATTCTAGTGATGACTGATAGAAAGTCATGGTAGTCACTGCTGGTAAATATATTTGTGAAACATAATGTGTAAAGTCACACTATCAGAAGTATGTTTGGAATCCACCTGTTTTACGCTCATGAAATGAGATTTGAATTAAAATTTATTTTTAGATTATCTAAATTAAATTATGGTCTAGGTACAATGGAGATGGCTACTCAAGTTTTAGGACTGTGGAGAAGTTCTGTGTGTGTATATATATAAAAATATATACACACACATATATTTTTATTATTTATTTTGAGGAGAGAGTGGAATTATTCTGTATCTCTAGAACTTGAAGGCCTCTCCCAGATTCTGTGAAGTAGTTTGATTAATAAATGTCAATTAATGCTGCTACTTAGGTTTTACTACTGAAATCTCCTTAAAGCAGGTAAAGGAAATTTCTCATTTTGCTTCCATGCCTGAAACCTTTATATTGTGATTACAATAACAATAATAATAAAAACTGCTTCTGTGGACCCAAATTGAATAGAGTTTGATATATTACAGTCTTAAAGTTAATACTAAAATTTTCCACAGAAGACCATTTGTAAGATCTGTGCTCATGCAAAAGCACCTTTTCTGTGAAGTGTAATACATGTAGGTTGAACAACTGTGTTATGCAGATTTTGTAACTTACCTTTCATACTGTCATTCCTATTTAAAATATTCTTGATGTATTGTAGTGAATTTAAAAGTCATTAGATGAATAGATAGATAAGCATAAGTCAGTTCACACAATGTAACTGTGTAAGCCAGTTTCCTTAGGAACCCGGTCCAAAGTGGATTGGCAAAACCATCAGAAGATCTCTATTACACTGATATTTGAAGGATCTGATTTATGATGTTTAGCATAATTGTATCCTTTAAACTTTGATAGGCTTAGCTTGTAGAAAATCTGCTTTGAAGCATGGAATTTGTTGGGGAATGACTTAAAAAAATACCAATTAAGCATGCTCTTTTCTAGCTCTTACCTCCTCCTCTGTCCTTCCCAAACATAATGTTTCTATTTCCCAGGCATTCCTTAGTACTCTCTAGAAGCACTTAAGAGTCTGTTTAGAGTCTGTGTGTTCTCAGCCATCTGCCCCGAGTCATTGCTTGATATAAAATTGACAAAGAGCATCAATGAGGTTGATGGCTTGGATGTGATACTGTGATCAAAGAAAACCTGGATATTTCTGGGTGTTTTTTTATCGTCTTAATTGTGTATTTTTAACAATGTATTGATAGAGAATACAGATGTATACGGGAAGTTTTTGTATATTTCAATTTAATACTTTAAAGAGCATTAAGAGCTATAATATGTGGAATCAATATAGTGAATGTATGATTTAACTTATTTCTGGAAATAACAAAATACAATATGTATTTACAGCAGTACATCTCAGCACTATTATAGCTTAAGGTCTCTCTGCATTTCCATCATCAACTCTCATTTTTAAGGGTTATAACTTGGTTGTAAACATTCACTCTAGGCTGTAACAGGAATGCAGCATCAGGGAACAAATCCTTATCAGGATTTGGCACAGATCTTTTCAGGCATTTTTATGCTGTTGGCTCAGTTAAAAAGTATGTCTATTTTATTATTTTTTGACTTTGCTTTCTTTTAAAATAGATTTTTTTTTTTGTAACATTGGAATGTACCTGCAATACTTGAATGTTGCCAGGGCATAATTTGCTTTATGGACTGTTGCCTTTGAATATTATAAAAACATTAACAACTTATACTTGCTAATAAAATATTTAGTACTGTGTCTTCAGAACAGCCACTTGTTATACATGAAATTTTATTTTTATTTGGTATGTAACCCTCTTTGGACAGAGTGGCTTGTCTTTAAAGCATTTCACTTAGGGTTAGAAATATGTGTTGGATAAACAGTTTGGTCCTTACTGTATCCAGAGCTGAATGATGTATTCACAGTAAACTGTATAAACAACCCTGCTTGCTCTCTGGTACATGCACAAACTTGTTAGTTGATTCTAGTCCTTCTGTGAGTTTGTGTTTGAAAATTGCACTGGGGTTATTCCAAGGGTATTTAACTTCTATTCAAAGATTTTGAAATGGAGACTTGTATAAAAATTTTACACTGTGGACCTTATTTATTAGCTTTCCTTTCTTTCTGCCAGAGTATTAAAATACAGAATCCTATCGCTGTGTTCATTCATTTGTGTCTCTTGGTATCAGTATGAGTCTTCAATCTATAGACTGTAGTGTTCATTTTGTTCACATTCATTGTTCCAATTTGCTTTTTTCAGTGATATATCAAGAAACACTATTTTTTGATCCATATAAATATCCTAATGTAAAAAAACTCTACATGTAATGGTTTGGGGAGCTTAAGAGCATCTCAGGGCAAAAAAATATTCTATTAATTGATAATACAGATTTAGATACCTAATTTGTCCAAACAGTCAGATTTTATTTGATTGTAGTGAAGCAGTATTAAAAATACTTTAAGTTAATGTGATACCATCAACTATTCTTAAAAAAATCCAGTATTTTTTAAAACTGTTTTCAAACAATTTTAAGAATTCATTTTAAAACAAAACTTATACTTTCAACAGGAATGAATGCTCAGGTCATATATCATCCCTGTGCTGCTAGGTTGTAAGGCTGCTGTGTTTCTCTTCAAATTTGCTCATATTTAAGCTCATTTATTTGTTCCTCCTTAATACATTAAGAAATAAATGCACTATTATTTTGGTCCTACTCTGAAATGCTGGGAACTAATTTTGTGAACTTCATATATATTGTGAGCAGAACTTTTTTCCTGTGGTGAACCACCTTGTATATGTAGTCAAAATTTCACAACCTTCAGAGGGAAGAACTGGAGTTTCCACAGTATTCATTTCACAAGGGACAGATCACATTTATTCAAACTACTCAGCAATAAAATATATTGTTATTAATCTGGTGAATGGGTAAACATAGTGGACTGAGGGCAAATTTATTACTATACCTTAGCCACTATACCTTAATGGACTATGTTATAAGCTGCCAAATGTTTTTGCATAAAACATGGTCAAACATAGAATGGGGAATGACTTGTCTCTTCATTGACAGATAGACTCCACAATTTTTGCTCTCGTAACTTCTGTAGTTCTTTTTCCATTGATCTACCAGTCTGAGGATATTCTACCCCTAGGGCCTCAGTCTTGACACTTTCTGAAAGTAAGCATCCAAGAACTAGTACTCCAAATTTTTTACCTATGGACCATTAATTTCTATAACTTTCAGTTTACTTGTTGAATGTTGGAAGTTAAGGGAATGAATATTTTTTCTAATCTCTCCACTGACAAGGGTTGTGCTTTTTTATGCTTATTTTTTCCCACTTTTTTTTTCCCCTCCCCCTTCCTTCTTCCTCTCCTTTCCCACCTCCTATTCAAGGTGGATGTTCACCTGGATCCTCTGATCTGGTACAGTTATTCCATATGACAGCATAACAGAATAGGAAACTCAGTATGGTAATGAAGAATGGAGCTGCTGCTTAACATATAACCTGTCTTTGTCTAACTTTTTGTTGTTAGAAGAAAGGAATGACTGGGTTAATACGATGCTCAGTGCCTTGAAATCGCAGTCTGATAATAACTCTCAGCCTCGAACTTCTGTTGCCCCTGAGAAATGTGGATATCTTGAACTGAAAGGATACAAAGCCAAAATCTTTATTCTGCTTCAGGGGAATACAGTGTGGATCTGCAAAAATGAGCAGGTAATTTTTTCATATTCTTTTTGTGTGAATGAATGCTTAGAAAGATGATTTAACCACCGAGTTAGAAATTGATGGCTCTTAGTGAATAGATACATTTCAATATAAATGTGTTTCTGTTTTTTTATGTGGTGCTTTTATTGCTACTATTCTCAGAAGGCTTCAAAAAGCAGGAGAAGTATCATTATGTCTATTGTACAATGGTAAAACTGAATATATAGTGAGGTGAAGTGAAATGCCGTGAGAGTCACAACAGGTTAGTGGCAGGGCTGCGATTAATTCACTCTTTAAGTGTGTGTCATAAGCACTCTGCTAATTCAGAAAGCTTATTTTGTGCACTGGTTTCACTGTCCTCCTGTGCTCCAGTACAGTGCATAAATCAAATACATTGTGAAATTTAAGTGATACTTCAGTTAAATGTTCAAAACTGTTCTTTCTGCTTTAAGATTCTAGGTTGACCAGTCTCTATTGTGCACAATAACACCTTAAACAAACCCAATATTAAAAAAAATGAAGTAGGTCCATCAGTTCAATTCTCAAAATCTAGAGTTTTTTATATTGTTTTGGGAATTATTATAGTATGATATAATTTAGTTAACTGTGAAGCTCCTTACTGCAGGATTCTTTGTATATGGAGGATATATGTGGATAATTGAGTTCAATGGATAACTGGGCAAATCAGTGGGGAAAAATAATCTGTTGCAGGGCATTGAGTGAAAGGTATTATTTCTCTATAAGGAAATCCTTGACCCATAGGTCAAGAATTGCTGGAGCCTGGGAGAGTATTTTGAGGAGCTGTTGTTATGAGCTTGCCTTGTTCTCGTGTCCTTGTTTAGGGAAAGACAACAGTGTGAATACTGTTTGACAGATCTTTCCTGTAAACCTATTTCACATGTCCTTCTGGTGGAAGGGGAAGAGCTGTTCTGAAGTCGCACGGGATTTCCTTTCTAGACATACCAGAGGCCAGGCAAAAGCAACTTCTGTATGTTCTTTGCCCTTGCCCACTTTTGCTAAACCAGGGATTACAATGCGAGGCAAACTTGTGTACAGGCAATCTCATGTTTCAGATGTGAAGACTGTGACAGTAATATTTATTATCTCAATTTCCATTCCATTGCCCTCTTTTTTGTGAAACTATTCTGATGGAGTTGGGGGCCAACCTAATGTCCATCATTAGATCTTATTTTTCTTTTCCATGCATGACAGGAAGTTTGATACTCAAAATTTTCTTTCTACTTGTCCTCCAAGGAAGGCAAGACATTACTTGTGTTGTTTCAGGTCAGTTAACAAATAACGGATCCAAAACTGTCATGCAGTTGAGACGTGATATCTTGTCCATTTTGAATTGGCTGCATTTTATTGAGCTTAAGCCTACAATGTGTTTGACTTATTGAACACCCTGTGGAGGAGATGGTCTTCATAGCTAAGCACAGTACATTGCAGCTATAGTGATATCCCTGATCTTGATTATGATAACGAACAGGTGATTTGCCATTTAAATTATGTTTATTTAAGGAAATTCTAGCACTGGAGTTTGTTTGTTTGTTTTTAATAAAAAACTTGCACTTTACTGTGATTCTCTTAGATTATCCAAGTAGAAAGGATGAAGATTGCTTTACGTTAGAGTTTCATGACAATACTCTGATGCTAAATGTTACTGTGCTGCCATTGTTTTCAGATGTTACATTGATGAGAATCTGCAAAATTTGATAATTTATTTTCATATATATGAGTCTACTGTTTGTGGATATTTATTGTAAAGAGCTGCTTTTGACTTCAGAATCAATGTTATATTTTTCTGGATACTTCTGAAGGCTTCCTTATGGAGGTACTGGTCTTGTTGATTAGGGGACAAATATGGTACTTAAATGAAGAGTACAGGCTCAGCAGAGCAATTTTTCTTCTGCAGAACTGTAGGACATTTGAGACTGATCACATCTCTTGAATCTTAGTGGGAGGCATCCATCTGCTTTCTTCTATCTTTTCCGTTCTGCTTGTGTAGAGAGAGAGCATCTTGCTTCATGTAGTCTCTTGGCCTTTTTGTGCTGATATGGGAAATTCCCAGTTCTACCGTCTTTCCCAAGTCATTTTTTTTTGGATTGTGTTGCCCTTGAGGACGGTGTACGTTGGTTAAAAAAAAAGAAAAAAACTGCTCCAGAGTCATTTATTATTAAAGGATCCTTGGCAGCTCTGTTGCATCTTTTCAAGGCAAATTATGAGTGATCTGAAGTAATCTAAGACTATTTTGTCATCTTCCCCTCCCTAGCCCAAATCCATTTTCTTCCAGTTGCATATGCTTATTGACTGGAGGTGGGTGTGTGTGTTGGATCTATTGCTTGTGTGGCTGTATAGTTAGTTGTATTAGCTCTGCCCTTTCAACATCATTGATTTTAGATTAGTTTTAGTTGATCATGAAGGCACACTCTTTATATAGTCTTTATGTTTATTCTCTTTTTCTGCATGGGCACTCTGCTGAGATCACTGCAGTACAGCAGGAGCCAGAACAAAACAGAGCCCTGGAATGGGCTGAAGTTCTGAGGTGTTGCCCACCTCTGGTTCTTGTGTTTGTGAAAAAATTACAGACACTTCTGCAAAACCAGCTCCATCCTCAGGGTGAATTACCTAAACTGTAGAAATATAAATTAGCCCAATTTCCTGTTAGATTCTCCTTTTGAATGAATGTTTCTCTCTCTACATGACTTTTACCTATTTGGAAACAGGGAAGAATAGCTTCTGTATTTAATCCAGTGTGCTTTTTTGCTTTTCTCGGTACCTTTCGCATTCTATTTTCACATTCAGAATCAAATCTCCATGATTTTTGTTGCGGTTTTAGGAAAAAAAAATAATATGATGTTAAGTCAGTAGAGGGCTCTGGTGTTCTAAAAATGTCTCTCTATTTAAAGTTTGTGCTCTGCCCAGTAATTACCAGGCAAAATGTCCAGGGATGTCCTCGAATCCTATTCATATTGGAATTCACATCCACACTAAAACTTCTCCCAGAGAGAATTAGGGGGCTTTATTATAACTGCAGTGCTAAAAGACACCTATTTAGACTCCTCACAATGTTGAAATGAGATTGGATCAAGCTGATTTATTGATTTCTATTAAACTTGATAGAGAAGAGTACACTGGTACTTTAAAAGATTTTTCTTCATCGTTAAAAGTGGAGAAGAACCTAAGCCAAATACCAAATCCTAACATAACCACCATGAACTTTGTGAAGTTCAGACTGAGATCAGAATATCATGTCTCAGACCCATTTCTAGTTCAAAAGTGATTGGTTTAGCTCAAGCTTCTGGCAGTGATATAGTGGTAGTATGAAGCCATAAATTTTTTTGAGTGTGAATTTCTTAAACTTCCTCACTGGAGCAAAAGTGAAAAATAGATCGTAGAAAATCAATTTGTTCAACCTGTAACTCACTGAAATTCCCATTTCTATTTCAAAACCATTCATGCTTAAATAAAAACGTGTCATCAGGTCCTTCATGACAGCTTAAACCTTGCCTTGAAATGTCAGTCTGCTGTGATGATGCCAGTGATAACCTCTCTCAGATCATTGAAAGGGCCGTCTCAAAATCACGTCCGCTCTACCAGATTATACTTTCTTTGTTAGGATGTATTCATCATTCTCTGTTATCTCAAATTAAGGAGGCCCTAGGTCTCACTGTGTTTCTATGAGTATTTGACTTTGATAAAGAAAATTCACAGAATCACAGAATACTTAAGGTTGGAAGACTAGATATCGTCTAGTCCCACCCCGCTGCTCCAGCAGGGATACCCAGAGCACGTGGCACAGGGGTTCATCCAGGCAGATTTTGAAGATTTCCAGAGAAGGAGACTCCACAGCCTCTCTGGGCAGCCCCTGCCAGGACTCTGTCAGGAGCCTCTTGGTCACCGTCTAGACTGATTCCAAATTAGGTACATTTTCCTGGGAGATTTATGGAAACCCTGTTAATACACAGACTGAGAAATGGCATGTGCGGCAGTGTGTCAAGATTATTTGGAATTTATTTTCCCTCCATGACTGATGCTAAGTCAAGGCTTGAATGGTGATAAGAGAATATATTCTGTTACATAAAAAAAAAAAAATACATATAAAATAAACCATCATGTTTCATTTTGGCTCAATGCTTTTACTGATTTCAAGAGTTTTTTATTTTGTTTAAAACTGAAATGATTTGCTCTGTGGCAGATGGAAATGCTTATGCGTGTTGACATAACCAGTAAGTTTGTGCCTAATAATTTTAAATCCTACTCTAATACCAGTGGTGCATGTAAAGCAAAACTGGGTGAGATTATGGCATTAAACAGACAAAAGATGGAAAAGGTAGAGAATGGATGGGGTATGTTGAAGAAGAATTCAGAGATGATGCTAGAGTTTCACAGGCTGAAGGAAGGAGGAAAGTGAATGTCACTAGAGTGAAATGAAAGAAGTATCTGTGGATGAGGTTTTTTTTTACAGTTTCTATTAATTTTAAGGTATCTCTATTATGCAGATTTAAAGAGGAATGTTTGAAATGAAGTACCAGAGATGATGATGTTGAGATTGAGGTAGATTTATAAATCTGTTGGTCTTTGGTACTGTGGCTATGAAAATGAAGACCATCTGCAAAGGAATCATTCATTAGGAAATTCCCTTTTTATGAACAGGGTCCAATCCTGAATAATAGTCATGAACAGGACAGATAAGAAAGGGAAGCTCTCAAAAGAAAAAGTAAAGGAAAAAGTACAGTAAAAAGTGTCAGATAAACCGGAGTGAACAGTTAAATGAAGTCTTGAAGATAAGTAATAATGATTGCTTGTCATGCTAAAGAAGCGTGAGAAAGACTTTGCTTGCATTTTGATTCTTCGCTGTGTCATCATGATGACATCTGTGAATGTGGGATGAGTATGATGATGACAACAGCAATATGAAAGAAGAGAGGAGCTGAATCTAAGTTGTGCAGAGAGCAAAATAGTTGCTTAACAATTTTTCAGAGCTAGTGAGAAGCCTTGAGCAGTAGTTCAAGTGCCAGCTGAGATTAGCGGATGCTAATTCAAGCTAGGAAGGTATTGTGATGTTAATATATTACAAAAGCAACTGACAGAGCTTTGGAAAGAGAGATAGGAGAGGAGGCAGGGGATTAAAGTCAACAAAAGAAAACAGGAGAAGAAATCAAGACCTTTTAGATAGTCACTAGGAGATACGGAAGAGAGAAGTTGGGACAGTGCAAGATGTGATTATTGCAACTGAAAAAAAAATCAGAAGAAACGATTCCTCCCTCCTCTCCTTTACTCTTTCCTCAAACTGCCCGGAACATGTGTCCTTTCAGAGATAACCTTCCAGTAACTGTGGAAGGTCTATAAGAGGAACAATAACTGGTGATAGGCAGCTGCTGGTAAGAACTATGAATGAACATGTTAACAAGCCTGTGAATGAGTCTGGTTTGAGATTTCTTAAATAGGTGGAGGAGGCAAGGTATCAAATGAACATTTGTCCTCATTTGATTCATTCAGTTTTTACTCTTTACTTTAAAATCATGCAAATTTTATAGCAAATTAAAAAATAATAAAAAAAATCTAAGGAAATATGGTAGAAAGAAAGAGGATTGATATGAACAGAACATTAGTGACCTGAAGTAGAAGCAAGTAATCCAACCTCTTTTAAATAGAGTAATTTTCATAAAGCTATAGATGGGGTCATACATTAAGGTCTTATTCCTCTTTCTCTAGTGGTTTGTTAACATCAAATTTATTCCATGGCATTCAGAACCATTGCATAGACCAATTGCTGCTCATGATGTCAAAAACACCTAAATGGGAGTTAACTGGATTTCTGTAAGAAAGTGTAAAAAATTCCTTTTTTGCTTGCAGCATAAGCATAATGAGCCATTACACTCAGTACGTGGAGGGGAAGAGGGTTTGCTGTTTCCGATTTAAACCAAAGAGATTTTACACCCCCTCCCCCCTCCCCGGAAAAAAAAAAACAAACCACATTTGAAATAATGTGCTTTACAGCATGTTTAGAAACAAGGAAAATGTGACAGTGACTATCTATTTAAGGAAAAATCTACATTTTATGTTAGAAAATAACACTGTTTCCATGCGTTGAAGATATTAAAAGAGCACGTACAGTATAAAGATCAAGCATAAACAGGAATTCTGTTAAAGAATATTTAAAGAGTCTAATAAAAAAGTATTGTTCTGCAATGAGCAGTTGAGTTAGACTTTGGCTATATATATTTTTTTCTTCCTGTTTGTTTTTACACTATTAAGATGTTATTGAGGTGTAAGTATATCTAAAGCAATCACAGAGTGTGGTAGAAAGCCTTACTTTTTTCCCCGGTGATCAAAAGCTTCCTGATTAGTTTGATTTGGTGTGAAAGGTAGAGTAGGAGGAAAGGAAATGAATAAGACATCAGCTTCTCAGTAATGTTCAGTCAGGCTTTCTGGTAAACTAATACGTATCCGGCCAGATACCTCGATCATGTAAAACTTAGCAGTGAAGAAAGGTAGGATTTGTTTGGATACTGTGAAGAACAAGGATTTTACCAAGTGGCATCACACATGTATAAGCAATTGAAGAAGGTTTCAGACCAACTTGACATAAGATAAAGTTGTGTTTATGCAATTTTGGGGAAATGTATTTTCGTGTAAGAGAAGTGGAACTATCTGAGAGCATTATCCATCATCTTACATGCTGTTACTTGCATTCAAGAGCTGCTACTTTGTTTTCAAATATCATGTTAAACTACTTTGTTGAATACAGAGGGAGCAAATACAGGGAGCAAAGCACCTCTGTGTGCACTTTCATTTGTAAGGTAGAACATACCTGTATTCTTTTCACACATAAACAAATTATTTCTGAAACCAGTCGATTGAAGGATTTCATAATCCATAAATATATGTACTTATAGAATGCTTTCATTTTTTATACTATACAAGTGGGTTTAAGATGACAATAAAATTAATAAAAAGGTTTATATTTAAAAATAGTTGGGAGAACTCTGTTTTTCAACAGGTCAAAATAATTGAATACAATTAGAATCCTATTTGTACCTAGCTGATTTCTGTTTTTCTATATCAGTCAGTACTTAAAGGAGAGGTGATTAAGTCTTTATCAATATATTTAGATTACTTTTTCTTCTTAAAATAATAAAAAAGGTTTTTAAAAGTAAAACCAAATTTTCTTCTACATTTGTTACTTTTCTTCATAAGCCATAACTTAGGAGATGAATAACTTTTAACCATACTAGTGACAAAAATGATTTTTACTTTTTGCTATTCTTCTCTGTCTACAACATTTATTTCAAACTATTTCATGTAGCTGATTAATCTGATTTCTGAAGGAGGCAAGAATGACATGATGTGCTATTGCAAATATATATTTAGAATACATCTATTTAGAATATATTTTGTTATCAACCTGCTATTTGTCAAGTCTGATAAAACTCAATTAGCCAAATGTAGTTTATGAATTTTCCCTAATCTTAAATTAGTTTTGTGGGAGTGCTCAAAGAAGTGGTGCCACACAGAGTTTTTTTGTATATTACCTACAAGATGAAGCAATAAGTTGCATGGATAACATACTAGAAAAGATAAACTTAAAGCTTTCAGAGAGGTGAAAGAGAGGTGAAACTTTTTTGTGTGTGTGTCTGGTTTGAACTGTATAGCAATATACTTAGCTTTATGGGTATGATTAAATGAGTGTTGTCAGTCCCAATGTTCTCTTTGGTTGCAAAACTAAATAAAAAGTATTATTGCACATTAATGAAAAACTTAGGAGTTCATTAATACGCCTTGTAATTGACATCATAATGTCTAGAACCCCAAGTAGTTAAAAGCAGGCGATTGATCATAAGGTATTTAGTTTGCAGTGGCTGAGTAAGCAGACAAAGAACAAGGTTCATGAAGAACATTGTTTAGACATTCATGGATTTCTCTTCCCTTGTTGATAATTTTCAAAACTGGATACTGCTTTTGCTCCAATCAGTGTTACAGTAAAAAGACCACTGGAATTTGTTCAAAATATTCAGAATTTGTATTTCCCCCTTCCCCCACCTCCTCCTTTTCTTGATGCCCTTTCCACCTTTTTTTGTTGAAAACCATTAACTCAGCAGTGGATAGATGTCCCAGAACTGTCATCGTCTGCATGGTGCATACTGAAAAGTTGAGCAGTGTCTTCCTCAACAGTTGAGGGGAGGCAGACTGGACTTGCTTTGGGACTGGTAAAATAATTGAACAAGAACAAATGATGTCATTGTTCAGTGGTCTGGAGAGATTAGGCCATTTGAATTTTCCTCTGCTGTAAAAGGCGGATAATTTAAAATAAACCTTTTAAAGGTAATCCTTAAAATACTGAGAACTTTAATCTCTCTGTAGCTTTAGTGTTATTCTCATCTTTTAGATGTTAAGTAAATTGTAGTTTTTTTTTTTTTTTTGGGTCCTGGTTTCTTGGTATTGGAGTAGTTGTTTCAGAGAGTAGCAAAAAACATTATTTTCTTTACTAGCAAGTTCCCTTGCTAGTCCTTTGTCTCTTCCTCCCTTGTATACAAACGTTGTTCTAAATAAATGTACCTTCCTTACAGCAAGAGGAAGAGAACTTAAGATTTACAACAACTTAAGAATATGGGGAATACCCCAGCATGCTTCCTCAACAATGATTTCTGACCCCCGTTAATAAATTGCTAGGCCAAAGAAATCTGAACTTTATCAACTCAAACTGAATTAATGCTTCATGAAAAACTTCAGTGCTATTGTTATTAAATTAAATTCTTGCTCTTAAAACTTGCTTGCAATATAACGTCTTGTTAGAGATGGCGCATTTTAAAACCTGCAAATCAAATATCAATATCTTATAGATGTTTCAGAGGTTATTGCTATATCAATATATAAGTGAGACCACCCGGATATGCACAAAAGCTATTGATTTATGTCTGAGACATTAAAAGCAGAATTTGGAAAATAGATTTTTTTTTTCTTATTACATGTAGTGAATTCATAACAAATATCAAGGTTTATTAGATTCACTGAGGGTTGAAGGTGTCCAAATAATTATACAAGCAGTTATGGAGGAACATGTGAACTGGGCTTGACAGTGTTGAGAAATTATATTCAGCTTAGTAATAGATGTAATGTACAGAAATGAATCAGGAAATAAGAGTTGGAAGTCTTGTTTGTTTCCTAAGTGAGGTCTAATGGTTTTGAATATTTAACGGTTAACCTGATGAAAGCATTGACTGACACATTTATTTTTGCTCACGAAGAGCAGCACTTTAATTATTGATATTACCAGTCCTTTTAGAGAGTCTAGCGTCATCTGCTATTTAATAGAATATTTCAGCTCTTACCCTAATTCTCAGGAACAGAAAGAGATGGACATCTCGGACTTGTACTGCTGCCTATGGCTGTGATTTCCTATCAGTAGGACGAGGGATAATGGGTACAAATTGAAATACAGGCACAGGCACACTTCTTTCCTGTGAGGGTGACAGAGCCCTGGCACAGGCTGCCCAGAGAGGTTGTGGAGTCTCCTTCTCCAGAGATCTTCCAAACCCCGCTGTGCCATGTGCTCTACATGTCCCTGCTGGAGCAGGAGGTTTGGGCTAGATGATCTCTACACTAGTCTCTCTCTGGACTAGAGGTCCTTTCCAACCACAAACCTGTGATTACAGCAAAACAGCTGTCTGTCTGTCTGTCTTCAGAGCACCTGTTGTCCCATGGCACTCTGTCCCATGTCCCAAAACCCTGCTACATGTTTTCAAGTTTTCTGGTCCTGGATCTGAGCAGGG